>JBCFYV010011164.1:58357957-58422014 GCA_039000515.1 Timema cristinae
AAGTCCTTCATCAAAACTTCTCCAATGAACACACTTAAAATTATGTTTTTAATTTTTATTAATTGGGTACCTGTGCTACAAATTTCAGTTAAATCTTGACCGCGTCAACCGAGGTGTTTTCCTTATGATTGCTCATTTCCCTCCATGCAAATGTAGGAACACTTTCTCTAAACTACCGTATTTCTTATCCACCCTACTTCATTATTGTAAATTTACAGATAACTTTGAAGTAAATAAGTCAAGCATTTCTAATATCACAAAAACAAAAAACTGCCATGGAAATAATCTTTTTACAATTCACATTCTTACATGTGTTGAGTAACATCCTCATCCTAGTATTTGTGTTCCCCCTCCCCTTCCACCTAAATATTACGTTACTTCCATCTCTTTGACTTGGCATGATATAGCACCCAAGGGGTAAGAGAAACTAAGAGTGATATTTGTGATTAATTTATTGTGCAAAATAATAATTGTCAAAATGAAATATGGAAACTATGTTAACTATGTTATTAATTTTAAAATAGTGGTGGTCAAGGCCTGTTCACTAGTGCCCCCACTCCCGTTTCATGCTCTACCTTTACAATTGATAGCAATATAGTTTCAAGACATTTATCTATTGTGACAAGTGTATTTCTTGTTAATATTTCCAATAGTCCATAGTGATCTAGATAGCCCTGTATTATCAACACCAAATTATTGACTCTGTTTAAAGATCAGATTACCAAAGGTAGGGCCAGAGTGATTGATTGGTATACCTAAGTGAACCGAGCCCATGTGGGTTTTACGCCGATGTACTAATTAATCTAATGTGTTAGAGAAGAGTAAGGTTGCTTTTTGATTACATACATTCACATATGCGTGGAGGCTGAATGGAAAACAGTTTAGGAATAATAACCCCATAGCACCCAACTGGGATTGAACCCCGTTCCCCCTCCTCGGCCGTCCAGTTTATTACGAGAGTAGTGCCTTAGATCCTGCGGTTACCAAAGTGAGTCCCGTAATTATATTAATTAGGTTAGTACGCACATGATTTGAAATTAATGGATGAATTCTAAATTACAGTATTATAATTGTATTTTCCATGCAGAAACTATATTAATTTCATAACACTTTTATTTAAAAAAATCTAGTTTGAAAGAGCGAAACATTTATTTTTCTTTCGTCTGGTTGAGAGATAAAGTAGTTTTTTATTTTATTTTATTCGATTTCTTTTTACAGAAATGGATTCCATTGAAAACACATCGTATTCACACAACTGATTTCGTAAATGAACCTAGTCGAGTTGATATTTTTCCTGCGAACATTATGTGAATCACAGCGCAACGCTTGGCATCACTGCCTTGAGTTTTACGAGGCTCATCTTGTTCAACCTTACACCGATAGGTCGCAGCATACAGCAACACAACACTTTTTTGAATTAAAATAAAACTGTACCACTTTATTTTAGTTTAGAACAATATATGTGTTGAAAAATTAAAGGATAATTATTTTCAGTCATTTTTTCTATGTTTATGCTTAGTCTGCCGATTAAAAAAAACCCAACATAAAACCAGAAAAATACGATCATGTAAATATCATTTAAACAAAGTTGCTTGAAAATATTTAACTTTTAACTGGCGTTAAATTATACTAAATGATAAAGAACTGTGTTTATTGTAATATAATGAAATGAGATTTAGCCTAAGTCTTCCCACATTTCAAAGACAAGATCAGTTTGTTTCAAGCAGTAAGTGAATTGATCTTTAAAGTAGTAAAAATTGATTCAAATGTGTATAACAGTTTTCTTAGTAATCGGGTACACCTTAAAACCGGCCGCGCTCATCTCCCATGGTGATCCATCCCCTTAAGAAGAGTTCGCAAAGGGCTGGAGGGTTGCTTGTTTCCCCCCTGTTCACAGATCACACTATTAAACTATGAGATGGCGTTGAGGATGGGAACTTTGGGACTGTCTTCCCCTTTCCACAACAAAGGCAAATTTTTCATTTTCTAAAAAGTTCCATTAGAAACTTCTTTTAGGTTTGAAATACTATATCGATAATTTCTAAATATTCTTATTTGTATACACAGCACATGCAGTGGAAACACACACACGTAGTAATTGAGTTTAGTTCAATAATATATAAGAGGGTTAGCTCTTTTTATTTACGATCTATATTAATGTAATAAATTAAAAAACTTATGAGCGAATCTTACTCAGAATAACACAGAGCTGATCACCGAAGGTCAAAACGCAGAAATAATTACGTTCCCGTCTTGACGGTGCTTGTAGCCACAATTAGCTAGCTGTGCTTTGCGATTACAGCTGCGACTTTCTGGAGATCTTGGAGGAAATCTCGATTCTAGAAGTGCCTGGCGTCTGCCGATATTTGGGGAGGGGGGGGGGGGAATTGTCGTCGCAAGCCTTTCATATATGTACCTTACTTATATTTTAATGATTTAAGGTTAATACGTTACAATTATGATCTTTAATAGGCCTAATTACAAAATTAGAAACTCAATAGTTTAAATAATAGTAATAATATTTAACTATTATAAATACTTTTTAGGCCTATTTTAATTTATTTTTGTCTTACAAAATGAGACCTCTATGACGCCCAGGGACCGATGATACTCGGCCGGACTGTCCCTCCCCTACTTGTTACGCCACTGGAGGTCATTCCAAATAATACCATTACCACAATAGATGTGTCTTGATCCAAAACAAATGTGATATTAAAAAACTACTTTTATCAATATTTCTAGCCTAACCTATGTTTTTCAGGCCTTAACGTCACCATTAAGTAGACAAGTGCGAGTATTATTTATGGCGCTCGTAATTATTATTATTTTTTTGCTAGATAGGTAGCTGTGAAATAAAATCAGCTGTAATTATAGATATCCGTCTTATTAAAGGAAGATAAGATTAAGTTAACTTTAGTACATTTATAATATTGTCAGTAAGCATTAAATACAAATGTCACATTGCTATACAGTCTTTAATAATAATTGTAAGATTTTGAAATTGATTTTTTCCGAATAATGACGAGAAATAACTTTTCCCGCAGGAGTTTCGAAAGAAACCAATTTCCCGAATTTTTAAAGAAGTTCGGGATCCGAAACGACCCTAGAATATAGATAGCATATTACATACTAGTGTACGATACTGAAAAAGTTGCATTTGGGGGTTTTTTTTGTTGCCCTACAGTTTCTAAAAGAAAATAGGGTCGCTTGACTATAGTCAAATGGTTGAATGTTATTGCAAGGTTTAGTTTAGTATTTAATATAATCCTGCAATGATACAAGGTTGTATTAAACAAGAGCTTCCATTACTTGAGGAATTCCACTGCCCCACTAAATGTGATCATACTTGGAGAGAATCCTGGCTGGACCTTTCTGATGCTGCTGAACAGATAAGATGTGGAGAAGAACAAAGACTAATTACTATGTTGGGACCTAACATTCCTGAGACCTCCTCCTCCCTCGCCCCTTGGTAGCACTTTGAGCTCATCCTGGCTCAGGGCTAACCAGTCTCCCCCTCTCCAGCCCCCCAGGGAGCATGATCAAGGTCGTGGGGAGGGGTTTACAGCCTGTGGCTGATGTTGGACCGAGAGATATACAACACACTCCTAATACCACTTGTGTACAAGACTAGGAGGAATACAACACTCCTAATACCACTCCTGTACAAGACTAGGAGGAATACAACACTCCTAATACCACTTGTGTACAAGACTAGGAGGAATACAACACTCTTAATACCACTTGTGTACAAGACTAGGAGGAATACAACACTCCTAATACCACTTGTGTACAAGACTAGGAGGAATACAACACTCCTAATACCACTTGTGTACAAGACTAGTAGGAATACAACACTCTTAATACCACTTGTGTACAAGACTAGGAGGAATACAACACTCCTAATACCACTTGTGTACAAGACTAGGAGGAATACAACACTCCTTATACCACTCCTGTACAAGACTAGGAGGAATACAACACTCCTAATACCACTCGTGTACAAGACTAGGAGGAATACAACACTCCTAATACCACTTGTGTACAAGACTAGGAGGAATACAACACTCCTAATACCACTTGTGTACAAGACTAGGAGGAATACAACACTCCTTATACCACTCCTGTACAAGACTAGGAGGAATACAACACTCCTAATACCACTCCTGTACAAGACTAGGAGGAATACAACACTCCTAATACCACTCCTGTACAAGACTAGGAGGAATACAACACTCCTAATACCACTCCTGTACAAGACTAGGAGGAATACAACACTCCTAATACCACTCGTGTACAAGACTAGGAGGAATACAACACTCCTAATACCACTTGTGTACAAGACTAGGAGGAATACAACACTCCTAATACCACTTGTGTACAAGACTAGGAGGAATACAACACTCCTAATACCACTTGTGTACAAGACTAGGAGGAATACAACACACTCCTTATACCACTCCTGTACAAGACTAGGAGGAATACAACACTCCTTATACCACTCTTGTACAAGACTAGGAGGAATACAACACTCCTTATACCACTTGTGTACAAGACTAGGAGGAATACAACACCCCTAATACCACTTGTGTACAAGACTAGGAGGAATACAACACGCCTAATACCACTTGTGTACAAGACTAGGAGGAATACAACACTCCTAATACCACTTGTGTACAAGACTAGGAGGAATACAACACTCCTAATACCACTCCTGTACAAGACTAGGAGGAATACAACACTCCTAATACCACTTGTGTACAAGACTAGGAGGAATACAATACTCCTAATACCACTTGTGTACAAGACTAGGAGGAATACAACACTCCTTATACCACTCCTGTACAAGACTAGGAGGAATACAACACTCCTAATACCACTTGTGTACAAGACTAGGAGGAATACAACACTCCTTATACCACTCTTGTACAAGACTAGGAGGAATACAACACTCCTAATACCACTTGTGTACAAGACTAGGAGGAATACAACACTCCTAATACCACTTGTGTACAAGACTAGGAGGAATACAACACTCCTAATACCACTTGTGTACAAGACTAGGAGGAATACAACACTCCTTATACCACTCCTGTACAAGACTAGGAGGAATACAACACTCCTAATACCACTCGTGTACAAGACTAGGAGGAATACAACACTCCTAATACCACTCCTGTACAAGACTAGGAAGAATACAACACTCCTAATACCACTTGTGTACAAGACTAGGAGGAATACAACACACTCCTTATACCACTCCTGTACAAGACTAGGAGGAATACAACACTCCTTATACCACTCTTGTACAAGACTAGGAGGAATACAACACTCCTAATACCACTTGTGTACAAGACTAGGAGGAATACAATACTCCTAATACCACTCGTGTACAAGACTAGGAGGAATACAACACTCCTAATACCACTTGTGTACAAGACTAGGAGGAATATAACACTCCTAATACCACTTGTGTACAAGACTAGGAGGAATACAACACTCCTTATACCACTTGTGTACAAGACTAGGAGGAATACAACACACTCCTAATACCACTCGTGTACAAGACTAGGAGGAATACAACACTCCTTATACCACTCCTGTACAAGACTTGGAGGAATATAACACACTCCTAATACCACTCCTGTACAAGACTAGGAGGAATACAACACAATCTCACGTTGACCCTACTGTACTACTATATTTCCTAAGGAGATGGTTTGAAGAACACGGGACTATTAGGAGGGAGATGGTTTGAAGAACACGGGGCTATTAGGAGGGAGATGGTTTGAAGAACACGGGACTATTCGGAGGGAGATGGTTTGAAGAACACGGGGCTATTAGGAGGGAGATGGTTTGAAGAACACGGGGCTATTAGGAGGGAGATGGTTTGAAGAACACGGGGCTATTAGGAGGGAGATGGTTTGAAGAACACGGGGCTATTAGGAGGGAGATGGTTTGAAGAACACGGGACTATTAGGAGGGAGATGGTTTGAAGAACACGGGACTATTAGGAGGGAGATGGTTTGAAGAACACGGGCTATTAGGAGGGAGATGGTTTGAAGAACACGGGGCTATTAGGAGGGAGATGGTTTGAAGAACACGGGGCTATTAGGAGGGAGATGGTTTGAAGAACACGGGGCTATTAGGAGGGAGATGGTTTGAAGAACACGGGACTATTAGGAGGGAGATGGTTTGAAGAACACGGGACTATTAGGAGGGAGATGGTTTGAAGAACACTCACTGCTAACACACACACGTTTACTAAAGTCGTCGTGTTTTGTAAATTACTTGAAACAAATGATTCATTTTATGCTCTGCCTCCCGAAAAATATGCTGTCGCGTCTAGTCATCAGAGCTGCCAACCTTTGCCTAGTAGAGAATATTGGTCAAAATAGGAGGATTGTGTCATTTGAATAATGGATATTTTTTATAATTTTTATAAAAAATATGGAATATTTAGATACCGAACGTTTTAAAGATGAGGTCAAGAAAAAATAAACCATTTTGATGTTCATTATCGGAGGAGTACAAATGCAGAAATATAAAGAAAAGTCAGTGGACTATTGGATAGAAATAAGGGTGATATGTGTTTTACCATTCAAAAATTGTTTTTAAAACTTATCTCTGTCGTCTCTTAGTTTTTTTTAGAGGTTACCCCCATCTTCATTTTCACATCTTCAAATCTTTCAAAGTTGATGGGATGCACATCCAATATTCCTTTCCTTTTTTAAACGTAAGGTTACAATACTCCCCAACACAAAGGTATTGGCAGCACTGATACGAGTTATCCTCCCCCACTACATACATTTCCCCGCTTCTATTGGATGTATTATTTATATTTCTCTGAGCATGTTTCCTTGTAGGCCTACTTCCTCTGTCCATGTTTCTATCTACCATTCGTGCCATAACATACACCTGTAGACTGTGAGTTAGAGTTAGTCCTCTTCTTGACAAACTCAAACTCTTCAACATCCCATCATTCCTTACTGTTCCCACCGATCTTTGATTTTACAACTGTTACGTTTGTTTTATATTAGACTTAATAACTTGTTATAGACGAAAGTTTAAATATTTCAATACTTTCTAAACTATAAAATATTTACTAATACACATAAAAGTTTAATTTTTAAATAGCAGTTTGTATTTAATAATTATATACTTTTTATTTTACTGTGCTAGGGTTTTACATGTATTTCAATTCAATGATAGATTAGTTCTGAACCATTACAGATTTGGTTTCTGCCTTTAGGAGTTTTTTTTTAAATCTATTGAGTCACATCTTATTATGTTCGTAGTTTTTAGATATTACTTCACTTAATACATTTTTGCACGGATGTACCATACCTGACATGTTCTACTATTGGCGATCATAGCAATCATTTTAAATAGCTAGCGTTGTATCTCATTCAGCCACCGGACACTACCTCCAGATAAGACTCACCAAGGTCACAGGTCATGGAAACATAAGGAAACTCACTTTGTCTTGTTATCGACAAGCTCGTCTAATTTACTTTTATGGAGAATGTGTATCCACATTTGCGCGAATTCAGGTACACTTCCTCGAATTTGCTTTAATGTACAGTACTTAAAATAATAAGAGAGTCTTTAATTTAACTAAGACGTATATTTTTACTGTACACTTGTTTGATGTAAAAATTGGTCTATTGTTCTTTGGATTTCTTTATATTATTATGTATTTACATTGAACATGGCCGGGCTATCCACAGTTAACTAAGCTAGTGGGCGAGAGGCGTGTAGAGGGAGAGTGGAACACTCGGTGCACACGTCTGGAATCCAAACCCCGGCCACCCGTCACAGGTAATAGACATATAGGATGATATATTGACTATTAGTCCACGTGTCCACTTAACCTCAAAGTGCTATCTAATTGTTTTCAGTCGATGTGCCTTGAGCTTATAGTTTGTTAAATACTTGTATTATTAGTGAGCTTAATTAGTATACAAGGACATATCTATTGTATAATGTATATAATATGCTATATATGATTTATTTGTAAGAACAGTCCCAAAAACCACATCGGTGTTCGGTAGTTTTTACTAAAGTTTTTCCTATTTTTCCTCCACGAAAATCCGTGTACATTTCCTCTAAAACTACCTTCTCCCCTTCCATTAGTAGAATTAATGTATGAATATAGCCCGAATGGTACTTATACTCTACCAATATTTATACTTAATATAAAGCAGAAAGTAAGTGTGTGTGCTTTCAGATAAAGATATGACACTTATAGATCATGCGGAAAGATACATTTTCACAGGAAGGTTGAGGGATTGATTACCTCATGTAACTAGAAACATCAAAAATGGGAAATTTTGAAATGGGGGTTTAGGAAATTGGGGCGATATAGTTAGAAAGAAACTTTAATAAAGATGAGATTTAAAATACAAATTTGGTAGAGATGTAAAGAGACAACTGCAGATAGCCAAACACAGGGTTCATACGGTCCTTGAAACATCTGGAATTTAATGTGTCTCTGTTCAAGGCCTTGAAAAGTTCTTAACTTGCTTTGAGCTTTGAAAAGTCCTGGAATTTCCAGGTTTAAATATGTATTGTTGTAATTGTTGTGAAGACCGTGATCTAAGAATCATTGGGTGGTAAATATCTAGTGCATCTTTGTTCAAGGTTAGCTGTTGTCACCTGTTTACTTTACTCTCCACTGCTCTTGTTTAATTGGTTATTGCGTCATCAGCTCAGAGATAGTTGCACTCATGGGATTGGATCTCTATAAGGGAAACTGTTAACTTCTCTGACAAATGCATTGCATAATGTTGATGAAATACAATTTTATTTTATTTAATTTCCTATATTTAAAAATCTCAATTCATGTGCATTCGCTTTTTTTTTGTTGAAAGTTGCATTAAAACTGTCATTTGTAATAATTCTTTTAGAATATTTGACTACCTATTAATACTTTTATTACTTAAAGTTACAGTTTTGCATTAAATTGCCCACCGATAGCTATTAGTTCATCTCTCATCCACCTTAGCGCTCAATTTCCTGTTCTAGCCATACTACCATACGTACTGAATCTAGAAAGACTGCACTAACCAATAAATCAAGGCAAATGAAATAAGCGACAACAAAGTTAGATTAATATTTTATAGTCATCCATGTTGATTAAATTTAGTGAAAAGTTTTTGTTTTCCATTTATTTAAAATTAATTTTTTATTGGCGTGTTTAGCTTTAGGCATTACGAGAAATAACAGTTTTAGTCCTTAAAAAGTCTTTGAAAAGTCCTTAAATATATGTTTCATATGTGTGTAAGAACTCTGCAAATAAATCTTTAATTTATAAGATTGTGAAAGGGGATTCACAATTATGAAAACTAATATAAATAATTATTAATCAGTCTTATAGAAAATGTAAAATTAGCAGGTAGCTAAAAGGCAACTCCAGAAGAAATATAAAAAACCTGTTCGGGATCATAGAAAATGAAATGTGACAGGAATATAGAGGGAACCATATAAACAACAAAATTATAGTATATATAGCATAGTTATAAGTGGTCATTGGTGAAATGAGCGATCTTCAAATTTCCAACACTTGAAGAATACACTAGGATTGCTATCAGTGTGTTGGAAGATTGAAATTATTGGGGTGGCTGGTGTAAGAAGCACCCCAACCACACTGAGAAAGAATGTAAGACAGGATGGGGCTCTCTTCAAAATAAAAAATAATCATCCTCTATTACCATAACAATAATTTCATAATAATAGTAAAACAAATTACCACAAAACAGTAACGTCCGAACTCAGCTAAATTCGAGAATTTAAATTATATCTTATTTGCAGGGGTCAAGGATGGCCTCAAAAAACGACTTTTCCGGCTTAATTTTTTTTTTAATTTTGAAGGGGGGGGGGGTAAGGGGTGGTCCCTCAGCCCCGCTGGAGAGGTCTTCCATACCGATTATATCCCCCAAACCCCCTGGTATAGACAAGTCCCACTTTAGGTCAGAACAAATCTGGTCACGTTACGTATAGAGGGCCCACTCAGGCTGGCCCCATTTGCTAAAGTAAAGCTGTCACCTGAATGGTAGGGGGATTGACCTTTAGAGACATCTAACACTGGGTGTGGCTTCTCTCCGAGGGCCTGCTCAACTTCTATAATCAGTCACGAGAATGTTGGTATAGTCCTCGCGTGACGTTTAGAGCGAGAAATTAATAATGCTAACTAGAATAAGCTACTGTATAACGAATACAATAACTCACTGCGTGTAGAGTATAATCTATCCTTCAACAAACTTTCTCCTTCCTCTAGGTAGATGAATGACAACAACCTTGTTTCTGACTATCCTCTGGTAGATGAATGACAACAACCTTGTTTCTGACTATCCTCTAGGTAGATGAATGACAACAACCTTGTTTCTGACTATCCTCTAGGTAGATGAATGACAACAACCTTGTTTCTGACTATCCTCTAGGTAGATGAATGACAACAACCTTGTTTCTGACTATCCTCTAGGTAGATGAATGACAACAACCTTGTTTCTGACTATCCTCTAGGTAGATGAATGACAACAACCTTGTTACCGCCTATCCTCTAGGTAGATGAATGACAACCTTGTTTCTGCCTATCCTCTAGGTAGATGAATGACAACAACCTTGTTTCTGACTATCCTCTAGGTAGATGAATGACAACAACCTTGTTTCTGACTATCCTCTAGGTAGATGAATGACAACAACCTTGTTTCTGACTATCCTCTAGGTAGATGAATGACAACAACCTTGTTTCTGACTATCCTCTGGTAGATGAATGACAACAACCTTGTTTCTGACTATCCTCTAGGTAGATGAATGACAACAACCTTGTTTCTGACTATCCTCTAGGTAGATGAATGACAACAACCTTGTTTCTGACTATCCTCTAGGTAGATGAATGACAACAACCTTGTTACCGCCTATCCTCTAGGTAGATGAATGACAACAACCTTGTTTCTGCCTATCCTCTAGGTAGATGAATGACAACAACCTTGTTACCGCCTATCCTCTAGGTAGATGAATGACAACAACCTTGTTTCTGCCTATCCTCTAGGTAGATGAATGACAACAACCTTGTTTCTGACTATCCTCTAGGTAGATGAATGACAACAACCTTGTTTCTGACTATCCTCTAGGTAGATGAATGACAACAACCTTGTTTCTGACTATCCTCTAGGTAGATGAATGACAACAACCTTGTTTCTGACTATCCTCTAGGTAGATGAATGACAACAACCTTGTTTCTGACTATCCTCTGGTAGATGAATGACAACAACCTTGTTTCTGACTATCCTCTAGGTAGATGAATGACAACAACCTTGTTTCTGACTATCCTCTAGGTAGATGAATGACAACAACCTTGTTTCTGACTATCCTCTAGGTAGATGAATGACAACAACCTTGTTTCTGCCTATCCTCTAGGTAGATGAATGACAACAACCTTGTTACCGCCTATCCTCTAGGTAGATGAATGACAACAACCTTGTTTCTGCCTATCCTCTAGGTAGATGAATGACAACAACCTTGTTTCTGACTATCCTCTAGGTAGATGAATGACAACAACCTTGTTTCTGACTATCCTCTAGGTAGATGAATGACAACAACCTTGTTTCTGACCTATCCTCTAGGTAGATGAATGACAACAACCTTGTTTCTGACTATCCTCTAGGTAGATGAATGACAACAACCTTGTTTTCTGCTATCCTCTAGGTAGATGAATGACAACAACCTTGTTTCTGCTATCCTCTAGGTAGATGAATGACAACAACCTTGTTTCTGCCTATCCTCTAGGTAGATGAATGACAACAACCTTGTTTCTGACTATCCTCTAGGTAGATGAATGACAACAACCTTGTTTCTGCCTATCCTCTAGGTAGATGAATGACAACAACCTTGTTTACTGCTATCCTCTAGGTAGATGAATGACAACAACCTTGTTTCTGCCTATCCTCTAGGTAGATGAATGACAACAACCTTGTTTCTGACTATCCTCTAGGTAGATGAATGACAACAACCTTGTTTCTGCCTATCCTCTAGGTAGATGAATGACAACAACCTTGTTTCTGACTATCCTCTAGGTAAGATGAATTCGATCAAACAACCTTGTTTCTGACTATCCTTAGGTAGATGAATGACAACAACCTTGTTTCTGACTATCCTCTAGGTAGATGAATGACACACAACCTTGTTACCGCCTATCCTCTAGGTAGATGAATGACAACAACCTTGTTTCTGCCTATCCTCTAGGTAGATGAATGACAACAACCTTGTTTCTGACTATCCTCTAGGTAGATGAATGACAACAACCTTGTTACCTCGCTATCCTCTAGGTAGATGAATGACAACAACCTTGTTTCTGCTATCCTCTAGGTAGATGAATGACAACAACCTTTGTTACTGCTATCCTCTAGGTAGATGAATGACAACAACCTTGTTTCTGCCTATCCTCTAGGTAGATGAATGACAACAACCTTGTTACCTGCCTATCCTCTAGGTAGATGAATGACAACAACCTTGTTTCTGCTATCCTCTAGGTAGATGAATGACAACAACCTTGTTTTCTGCCTATCCTCTAGGTAGATGAATGACAACAACCTTGTTTCTGCCTATCCTCTAGGTAGATGAATGACAACAACCTTGTTTCTGCCTATCCTCTAGGTAGATGAATGACAACAACCTTGTTTCTGACTATCCTCTAGGTAGATGAATGACAACAACCTTGTTACCGCCTATCCTCTAGGTAGATGAATGACAACAACCTTGTTACTGCCTATCCTCTAGGTAGATGAATGACAACAACCTTGTTACCGCCTATCCTCTAGGTAGATGAATGACAACAACCTTGTTTCTGCCTATCCTCTAGGTAGATGAATGACAACAACCTTGTTTCTGCCTATCCTCTAGGTAGATGAATGACAACAACCTTGTTTCTGACCTATCCTCTAGGTAGATGAATGACAACAACCTTGTTCCTGCCTATCCTCTAGGTAGATGAATGACAACAACCTTGTTTCTGCCTATCCTCTAGGTAGATGAATGACAACAACCTTGTTTCTGACTATCCTCTAGGTAGATGAATGACAACAACCTTGTTCTGACTATCCTCTAGGTAGATGAATGACAACAACCTTGTTACGCCTATCCTCTAGGTAGATGAATGACAACAACCTTGTTTCTGCCTATCCTCTAGGTAGATGAATGACAACAACCTTGTTTCTGACTATCCTCTAGGTAGATGAATGACAACAACCTTGTTTCTGACTATCCTCTAGGTAGATGAATGACAACAACCTTGTTTCTGCCTATCCTCTAGGTAGATGAATGACAACAACCTTGTTTCTGACTATCCTCTAGGTAGATGAATGACAACAACCTTGTTTCTGCTATCCTCTAGGTAGATGAATGACAACAACCTTGTTCTGCCTATCCTCTAGGTAGATGAATGACAACAACCTTGTTTCTGACTATCCTCTAGGTAGATGAATGACAACAACCTTGTTTCTGCCTATCCTCTAGGTAGATGAATGACAACAACCTTGTTTCTGACTATCCTCTAGGTAGTATGAATGACAACAACCTTGTTACCGCCTATCCTCTAGGTAGATGAATGACAACAACCTTGTTTCTGGCTATCCTCTAGGTAGATGAATGGACAACAACCTTGTTACCGCCTATCCTCTAGGTAGATGAATGACAACAACCTTGTTTCTGCCTATCCTCTAGGTAGATGAATGACAACAACCTTGTTACTGCCTATCCTCTAGGTAGATGAATGACAACAACCTTGTTTCTGCCTATCCTCTAGGTAGATGAATGACAACAACCTTGTTTCTGCCTATCCTCTAGGTAGATGAATGACAACAACCTTGTTTCTGACTATCCTCTAGGTAGATGAATGACAACAACCTTGTTTCTGCCTATCCTCTAGGTAGATGAATGACAACAACCTTGTTTCTGACTATCCTCTAGGTAGATGAATGACAACAACCTTGTTTCTGACTATCCTCTAGGTAGATGAATGAGTGATTGATGTTCCCGATATTAGGAAGACTACCTGCGGGTTGATACATGACTGACCTGACACTACCTGCGGCAAGGATTGATACGCGACTGACCTGACGTCTTTAGATAACAATCAAGCCCGGGCTAATTGGCAGTCCTCGGTCTCCAGCACTAGCGACGTAAATAATGGAAGACAAACTTGACCCTCAACATTCTTCATTGATACGTTGATAGGAGCACCTGTTGATAACAATCGCAACAAGAAGAAACACATCTCCGTCAGCGAGGTAATTGGAGGGAAACCAATGGGTTCCTTTCCTTTCCATTTTACACCACACTTCTGTTTATTCTTGTAAATACATTCAACGTTTCTACTGATATATGTGACATATTACACATAAAACATATGTTTTAGAGCTAGAATTAAAATCAGGATCGCTCGTAAGCCATGAACAAATAACTTGAAATACTGATATCGGCCAGTTGTACAGTAGGACTTGCGAACAACTATCACCGGCGTGGTGTGGCAACACATCTCACATCAACGTAACACTTTAATTAGTAATAACATATCTTAGCAAAGGTATAGTTTAGCACTAAAAAAGTACAAAATATGTTATATAAGATCATATTGTTTTACCGCCACTAAATTCTTAAATTGTGACTAAAATAAGTGCGAATAATGTTGATGTTTCCCATGTATAATTTGGTTTTTACCAAAGGACAGTTTTTGAGGATTTATTCTTGCTCGACCTCTACAAAAGATTTAAGTGAAATTTTGTAAACTCCTTTTCCGATATTGTTATTTCGTTTGAAGAGCCCGCCCTCACTTCTCCTGAGTCCCAAGTCGTTTCCTCGTCCACTCGAGCTATTACAGGTACAAATGAATGGTTGTGATTGTTGAGGTAATTAACGCTGGTGATAGTCCTCCTCACTAATTCATTAATACATCTGGTAACAAGGATCAAGGGAGATAGTCCTCCTCACTAATTCATTAATACATTTGGAGACAAGGATCAAGGGAGATAGTCCTCCTCACTCATTCATTAATACATCTGGAGACAGGGATCAAGGAGATAGTCCTCCTCACTCATTCATTAATACATCCGGAAACAGGGATCAAGGGAGATAGTCCTCCTCACTAATTCATTAATACATTTGGAGACAAGGATCAAGGGAGATAGTCCTCCTCACTAATTCATTAATACATCTGGTAACAAGGATCAAGGGAGATAGTCCTCCTCACTCATTCATTAATACATCCGGAAACAGGGATCAAGGGAGATAGTCCTCTTCACTCATTCATTAATACATCTGGAGACAGGGATCAAGGAGATAGTCCTCCTCACTCATTCATTAATACATCTGGAGACAGGGATCAAGGAGATAGTCCTCCTCACTCATTCATTAATACATCCGGAAACAGGGATCAAGGGAGATAGTCCTCCTCACTAATTCATTAATACATTTGGAGACAAGGATCAAGGGAGATAGTCCTCCTCACTAATTCATTAATACATCTGGTAACAAGGATCAAGGGAGATAGTCCTCCTCACTCATTCATTAATACATTTGGAGACAAGGATCAAGGGAGATAGTCCTCCTCACTCATTCATTAATACATTTGGAGACAAGGATCAAGGGAGATAGTCCTCCTCACTCATTCATTAATACATCCGGAAACAGGGATCAAGGGAGATAGTCCTCCTCACTAATTCATTAATACATTTGGAGACAAGGATCAAGGGAGATAGTCCTCCTCACTCATTCATTAATACATTTGGAGACAAGGATCAAGGGAGATAGTCCTCCTCACTCATTCATTAATACATTTGGAGACAAGGATCAAGGGAGATAGTCCTCCTCACTCATTCATTAATACATTTGGAGACAAGGATCAAGGGAGATAGTCCTCCTCACTCATTCATTAATACATCTGGAGACAAGGATCAAGGGAGATAGTCCTCCTCACTCATTCATTAATACATTTGGAGACAAGGATCAAGGAGATAGTCCTCCTCACTCATTCATTAATACATCTGGAAACAGGGATCAAGGGAGATAGTCCTCCTCACTCATTCATTAATACATTTGGAGACAAGGATCAAGGGAGATAGTCCTCCTCACTCATTCATTAATACATCCGGAAACAGGGATCAAGGGAGATAGTCCTCTTCACTCATTCATTAATACATCTGGAGACAAGGATCAAGGGAGATAGTCCTCCTCACTCATTCATTAATACATTTGGAGACAAGGATCAAGGGAGATAGTCCTCCTCACTCATTCATTAATACATCCGGAAACAGGGATCAAGGGAGATAGTCCTCCTCACTCATTCATTAATACATCTGGAGACAAGGATCAAGGGAGATAGTCCTCCTCACTCATTCATTAATACATTTGGAGACAAGGATCAAGGGAGATAGTCCTCCTCACTCATTCTTTAATACATTTGGAGACAAGGATCAAGGGAGATAGTCCTCCTCACTCATTCATTAATACATCCGGAAACAGGGATCAAGGGAGATAGTCCTCCTCACTCATTCATTAATACATTTGGAGACAAGGATCAAGGGAGATAGTCCTCCTCACTCATTCATTAATACATCCGGAAACAAGGATCAAGGGAGATAGTCCTCCTCACTCATTCATTAATACATCCGGAAACAGGGATCAAGGGAGATAGTCCTCTTCACTCATTCATTAATACATCTGGAAACAAGGATCAAGGGAGATAGTCCTCCTCACTCATTCATTAATACATCTGGAGACAAGGATCAAGGGAGATAGTCCTCCTCACTCATTCATTAATACATTTGGAGACAAGGATCAAGGGAGATAGTCCTCTTCACTCATTCATTAATACATTTGGAGACAAGGATCAAGGGAGATAGTCCTTCTCACTCATTCATTAATACATTTGGAGACAAGGATCAAGGGAGATACTTTCTGGCATGAAATAAAATTTAAATTTAGGAGATATTTGCTAACACATCACACATAAAATAATAGCAAAAATTGTTTTAAGAGAGAGAAAGAGTATTTATTAATAATTAATTAATTGCATACAAGTTATATTAATACAAACATGTTAAAAGTAGAAAGAAACCTAGCTATGTACCTCTTAGTGTTTGTATAAATAAATAAAACTAAACTAAAGTTGTTACATTGAGATATTAAAAAAACGTAATATAAAAAAGTATCATATTTTTAAATAGTCACAGTACAATAAATGAATATTAGTAAGGTTTATGTAACTCCTTCAACAACAAATACTAAACCACATGATAAGCTAAGATATATTATATATCTTTCATGAAAGATAATTGTGAAACAAAAGATTTAGGGATACTTTTATCTACTTAATGAAACTGTTAGGCATAGCCTACAACTCGTGTTAATAACAGACCACATTACAATACCAATAAAACTTATTATTATTAAGTTATTATTTTTTATTTACAAAAATAAAATAGTATAAAGTTGATTTAAATGTTTGTTTTGATAAGTAGTGATATAATGAGTTGTAGAGTTTAGCTTCTCTCCGTCTAAAGCTTGATTTTATAAAATAGCTATTGTTGGCTTTTGGATTAAAGAATCTTCTAAAATTCACGTGCGGCAGCAAATTAAAGCTCATTACGATATTAAACTGTATTTCTTTATCAAACCTTTATACATTTTTTAAAGTTACCTTACTAATCAAGGTTAGGTCTAATACTCCAGTTTATGTGAAAATACTCTAACTTCAATTGTATGTCTAAGGTGTGCACTGAGGGTTGGGATTCGCATCCTCCCGAAGACAGTATTAAATACCTAGGCTAGTAGTTTATTGGACTATTGTAAAATGCAACCTCATTCATATACTAAACAATCTTTAAACTAATCTAAGAGGGATTCCTTGTCGGTGTATACTTTTGAGGGAATCCACCATGATCCCCCTCCCCCCACCTAAATAAAAATATATAGTTAGGGTAATAAACGGTTTTTTGTAGAGTCAAGCTCTGTTTTAGTTTTTCTCTGACAACAGCTGTATTAAGACAATGCACCTGTACTCCGGCTCAGCTTATAACGGTATTGTCTCTCAGTTCGGCCAGCTGCCCTCCTCACACTGGTTGGTTGGTTCTCGCCACTTCTAATCATTGAGAGCATTAGTACGAGCATTGTGTGGCGCTTACACTTGACATGAGCCACGCACCCGCCCCAGCTCAGAACAATGCCCAACATTATGATGAGGCACTTTATAAACCTTCCCGATCATCGATCATGATAGTCGAGCTGATCATTCTTTATAAAGAGACAACTGGACTGCGATGGACCCCAAATGTTTTGAGTCATCCATAAGCTATGTCAATAGTCAATAGAATGCAGGTGAAACAGTGAAGAAGAGACGGAGATGAAGATGAAACAACCACTCACGTGACGAGCACATTGAGTGATGCAACCATCAGGTACCTAACTACTGATATAAGATGAAACAACCACTCACATGACGAGCACATTGAGTGATGCAACCATCAGGTACCTAACTACTGATATAAGATGAAACAACCACTCACATGACGAGCACATTGAGTGATGCAACCATCAGGTACCTAACTACTGATATAAGATGAAACAACCACTCACATGACGAGCACATTGAGTGATGCAACCATCAGGTACCTAACTACTGATATAAGATGAAACAACCACTCACATGACGAGCACATTGAGTGATGCAACCATCAGGTACCTAACTACTGATATAAGATGAAACAACCACTCACATGACGAGCACATTGAGTGATGCAACCATCAGGTACCTAACTACTGATATAAGATGAAACAACCACTCACATGACGAGCACATTGAGTGATGCAACCATCAGGTACCTAACTACTGATATAAGATGAATCAATGTCAATCATTTGTTGCATATGGCGAAAAGTTTTACAGTTTGGAGATGACTTCAAATAGTGTTTAATAATTCTTCCACATGCTCATAAGACAAACATTGTCCAGACAAGTATCAAATATTATCAGCTGTGGAAAGAGATTAAGATTCTAGAGTTAAACAATACAATACGGGATCATTTGGTAATGGACTGATCCAAACTGATATTTTGAATGACATCTGTGTTCGTGAACTGGCAAAGTTGTTCAAATAAATTTGAGTATTTTGGAAGGAGAGGACCAATGTTACATAAGTGTGAGAACAACCGACTATAGGTTGAAAGGAAATGTGTAGTAAGGTTTTAAACAGTTTACCGCCCTCCGGAATACCACCACACAAGTTAAAATTAAAAATAGAGGGTATAATAATGTATGTATTGGAACTGCCTGGTACTGACAGAATTGGATAAAGACTAATCCAACAGGTGTATCTAAGGAAATTATTGTTTCTTACCGACTATCTGTTTGGCACGCGGTTTGATACGGTGTCAACTCCCAGTTAAATTGATTTTTTCAATTACTAAGCCATTAATTAGCTACAAGGTCGAATGTTGTACATTGCTGGAATCTATCTTCCCAAGCTAGATTGCTGTAGTGGCTAATCGCGCTTGGTCTTTTCGTATAAATTTATTAATTAATGTAATAAAATATAATTAATTTAGTTCACTATCACTTTATCTATTCTTATTATAATCTTATTATATTATAGTCAAACTGGTCGTAGAAAGACCTAAAAATCAGTATCTATCTATAATAAAACTCTAAACCTGTCTTTACGTTCGATTCTAGTCCGTTTGTTTTTTGCCACTAAATTCAAAAAGTACTCATTGGATTGAGATTGTACTACTTCTGATAGGTAAGATACTATCACGCTATCTCAGTACTAATCCCACGACCGCGAGGATAGCCAATGATAGATCCACAGAGGATATCGTTGATGTTCTCCGGGTTGTATCTCCACCTCTGAGGACTACTCTCATCACACAAACAACGATTGGAATGGAGGTCCTGTATTGTTTGAAATTTCGTTTGCTTTGGTTGGTTGTTTATTATTTTTCTGACTTGTTTTCTTATCTTTGGAGATACGTCTTCAAGATAGAGGTTGTGATCGAATAAATCTGCTCCAAACAAGATCACAAGATCTTATGTAGGCCTATACATCGGCCTTGAAAAACAGAGTGACTGAAAAGAATATTCTAGCCCAATTGGTTTCACTTTTTATATTTTTGCTTTCTCGCTATCATACAGGTATAGAAAGTATTGTGATAGTCAAAAAAATCTAACTCGAGGTTTTGATAAATCTCGACGTTTCATGACCCCCCGAATAGAATTGAATATCTGTCTGTCTGTCTGTCGTCTGTACCTCCAACTAGAGCCTAAAACTTGGCATTTAAGGTTTTAATAGGATTGCCCCGAGGGGGTTTTGGAATTGGATGTCCAAACCTAAAATTAAGGGTATTTTACTGAAGGGCAAAGAGTGAAAAAAGTCGATTCTCTCAAAATCGGCTGCAACGATTTTGATTAAATTTCATTTTAAAACATTTATAAATATCCTAAACATAATGGCTACTCTCAATATTTCGGCAAATGACATTTTTTTAAAATCATATCTCCGAAACTTTTTG
Organism: Timema cristinae; assembly: GCA_039000515.1. Lineage (NCBI taxonomy): Eukaryota > Metazoa > Arthropoda > Insecta > Phasmatodea > Timematidae > Timema > Timema cristinae. The sequence goes on from JBCFYV010011164.1 coordinate 58,378,517, forward strand.
AGAGATGAAATTACGTATCATTGAAAATATGTTGATCTATTTATAATACAAATATTTTATTCGTAGCATATTTTTATAAAACCAATAACTTTCAAGCTATACGTAAATATATATATTTTTAACTTTTCGAACACTAAAGGTAAAGTATTGTGACCGTAAAAAAAACTAACCTTAAATGTTGATGGATGTTGACGTCTCATGACCCCCTCGACCCCAAAAACTAGTATTGGCAATGCCATCTGTCTGTGTGTCTTTTAAACCCCAAAATTAAGAATAGTTTAGTAAAGAGTGAAATAAGAAAAACAAGATTTAATATAAGAGGAAATCTTCGTATCTCTGCAACTATTTGAGATACTAAATAACTTATAATTGTAAAATTGTAGTATACTATTATAAATAAAAATAAATTATCTGAAATACATTTTTATATTATTATTAGCATCGCGTCCTACTACCCGTTCGGGTTATACGCACTTACGCTAATATGTAATGGTATGGTGATTGTGAGATGAAATGGAGGACCTACATTTTAACGTGGGATCCGAACCACGGTGGAGGCTTGGCATTCCCCACATTCACAAGATGTCTTGTCAGAGGTGAAGGAAGGGTTTGGTAATCAGATAAATCTGTGCCGGGACCGAGGATTGAACCCCGGACCCCATCACAGAAGTTTGACATCTTACACCTAGAGCACCAGGTCCCCTACATGTTTATAAAACCAACAGTTTCTGAGATATACTAGAGGTAGTGGTGCAATTCAGTAGCGTTGACGGCCTGTTGTTGATCTCAAGTGAGTAATGTGGTAACATCATATTTTGCTCTCGTTTTCCAACGTTTTTAAGGTAAGATTCAACAGTTAATTTTAAATATTGAACATCCTTTTGGGACTAACGAAGCTGCTGGCAGGGCATGATTTGATCTTTTTATTATAAGACATAAAAACAAACTTACGATCCACAAACAAACTGGCACCTCTTATTCTAGAGCAAATAGTTTCAATGCGGAGTCTCTAAATAAGTTTTTTGATATACTACAGGCAGAATATGACACGCATACTAATCCTGCAGTGCGTGTATTTAATGTAGATGAAACTGGTCTCACAGTTACACAGAGCAAAATACCACATGTGTGGGATTAAAAGGAAATCGACAAGTAGGTTCCATCTCGTCTTCAGAACTAGGCTCTCTGGTAACAGTCATATGTTGTATGAGGATTTTTACCAGAAAAAAACATGACTGATAATTTGATGAAAGGAGTTCCACCTGGTTCCGTCGGTAGATGCCATCCATCTGGATGGATTCAGATGTACTTGTTCACTGAATGGTTTCTGCATTTTCTTGATAAGACTAACCTTACCAAAGCGTCTCCTGTTCTGCTCTTATTGTATGGACACAATACCCATACCAGGAACATTGAGATTATTGACCTTGCTCGAACAAATCATGTCACTATCGTAAGGATATATCTCCACACATATCCCACAAGTTGCAGTCATTGGATGAGACATTCATGGGGGGCTCTGAGGACCTATTATAGTGAGTATGCTCGCCAATGGTTGTGCCATAACTATAGACCACTAGCTCCATATGACACCGCAGAACTTTTTGTATAAGCTTATCCACACTACCAAACCGGCTCAATTGCTGTTAAACGGTTTGAGAAAACCGAGATCTTTCCATGTGATTGTAATGTTTTTGGAGATGTCGACTTTATTGCCCCAATCCCAGTATTGTCAAATACCAACAATTCTCTGGCAGTAACAAACCCCATCATACCTGCCATAACTGGAAGTAAGGCTACATTTCATCCTAGAAAAGATATAGAGCCACCTCGACATTACTCTAGACCTAGCGATCTTCATCAGCCAAATGAAGTCGATCGACGAGAAGCTGTCGTCTCCGATTCAAGAAAATAATACGTGTGTGTCTCCCAAAGACATATTACCAGTCCCTCAGCCAAAAAAGAAGTATTCAAATAAGGGCCGTAGGCCAACTACTGCCACTGTAATTACGGCTTCGCCATATAAATCGTTGTTAGAAGAGTCTTTCTACAAACCAAAAGTCAAAATCGCTAAGAAGCCAAGTCGTAAATCAAACACAAAAAACAAAACAAAGAAATTTAACACAATACTAAAGCTAGAAGACTCTGATTAATAATCAATTAATGCGGAAGTCACATCAGGTTAATCTTAGCTGGAATCTCCAATGGGTGAACTGCCTCCGGTTGAAGAGGATGCGGTTTGAATATTTTGCGAAAATACATTTTCAAAGACTCAAGTGGAGAACTTTGGGGATAATGTCAACAGCGTGGAATGTGGTTAAATAGTGAGTGTGCGGGATGCGAGAATGACCATCAGGTGTGTGACTTTTGAAAATAGATCCAAACAAATGAATAAACTTTTCAATTTTTAACATTTTATTTAATAAAAACTAATGTAGACTTAGATTGTATGGAAGTAATTAAGGCGTTAATATTTTTTTAATGTCAAATATTTAAGACCTAGACTGTTTGACTTATCTACATATAATATAAAAATGATGGGTTGCACGAAAAGTTTAATTTTGACGTGAAAAACTATTTTTTATATAACCTTACCTCTCATAACCTATTTTTTTTACCGTATTATTGTAGGTTTCCAAATTATCTGCGCTGTTTTTATTTGGCAAAATGTGCATTGTTTCAGGTTTTTTTTTTTGCTTCACCAAAAATATTGTATATATAATTCAGTACATTTATTATCCAAGAACATTTCAAAGAACGTGGGTGAAAATATTTAAAATAAAATAGACATTACAAAAATATTATATATAAAAAAAAACCTTAATAAAATGTTGAAATTTTTAAACCGGAATTCGACATTTTAATACGTAGTGTTTGTTGACCCTTGGGGACCCAATATCAATATTTTTACTTTTTCGCTACCTTAAAGTTAGAACAAGTATTGTGATTGTCAAAAACATTGAACTCAAGATTTTGATGGAAGTTGACGTCTCTTTACCCTCCCGAACCCTAAAAAGGTGGTTTTCACGATTCCGTCTGTCTGTCTGTACCTAGGGATAGAGCCTAAACTATCTTACCGATTGGGCTAAAAATTGGTATCTAGGGTTTTCATAGGTTTACCCTGAGGAATTTTTGGAATTGGATATCAAACCATAAAATAAAGGGTAGTTTCCTTAAGGGCGGAAAGTGAAAACATCGATTTTATCAAAATCGACTTCAACGATTTTGATTAGATTTCATTTCTAAGCTTTGGTCAATATTACAAACTAAATTGCTACCCTCAACTTCTCGTCAAAATGACTTTAAGGGTTCCGGTCTGATGCGAAAATTCTATTTTTAGACTAGAGTATCCACATGTATATTCCTATGGACAGGGACTAGAGTATCCACCTGTATATTCCTATGGACAGGGACTAGAGTATCCACCTGTATATTCCTATGGACAGGGACTAGAGTATTCATGCTTGAATCCCTGAGTGAAATGGATGCTTATATTACGTCATGTAAGCCAGTTGTTTGGCCTGACAGTCAAGTTGTAATTAATACCCCTCCAAGGAGGATACATGAATATAGCTGAGAGCTGAGCTACTAACTCCTCACTAAGACCTACAAGATAGGAATATAGCTGAGAGCTGAGCTACTAACTCCTCACTCAGACCTGCAAGATAGGAATATAGCTGAGAGCTGAGCTACTAACTCCTCACTCAGACCTGGAGGATATATGAATATAGCAGAGAACTGAGCTACTAACTCCTCACTCAGACCTGTAAGATAGAATATAGCTGAGAGCTGAGCTACTAACTCCTCACTAAGACCTACAAGATAGGAATATAGCTGAGAGCTGAGCTACTAACTCCTCACTCAGACCTGCAAGATAGGAATATAGCTGAGAGCTGAGCTACTAACTCCTCACTCAGACCTGCAAGATAGGAATATAGCTGAGAGCTGAGCTACTAACTCCTCACTCAGACCTGGAGGATATATGAATATAGCAGAGAACTGAGCTACTAACTCCTCACTCAGACCTGTAAGATATATGAATATAGCTGAGGCAGCCGCATCGATGGTCACGCAGACTTAACTTCAAATTCATCTAGTTTGTTCAGCTATATTAATTTACTTCGTGTCTTACTCTTCAATCAGACTATATTCATTTAATTAATCAAATTCACTAGAAATTAAATCTTTCTATCCGAACCTCCTCTTCACTCTTGTTAATGCTTGATATTGTTTATTTATCTTCAAGCTTTAAAAAGTGTTGACCTGAGATGACAAGTCAACGCCTTGCTAATATTTCATATTTAAATTAAGGGTGCCGCTTAAGTGGTTACTGTGCTCATATATACATCTCACAGAAACGATTGTTCTGGGGGTTGATCTGCATTCACTTGTTCCTCTATGAGAGGGTGGTTCCGCTTGGCTTCCCATAAACCATAAAGTGAGTCCTCAATACACGACGGCTGATAGGGGGGACCATTTTCACATGTGGGTTCACCACATACACATGAAGTGGAGTTAGGTTCTGATTGAAACAACTTGTTAGGAAACTACCAACTTTATATACTAGCTCTGTGGTGTGTATCTTATAGCACTAGCTCTGTGGTGATGTATCTTATAGTACTATGTCTGTAGTGATGCATCTTATAGCACTAGCTCTGTGGTGTGTATCTTATAGCACTAGCTCTGTAGTGATGCATCTTATAGTACTAGCTCTGTAGTGATGTATCTTATAGCACTAGCTCTGTAGTGATGTATCTTATAGTACTAGTTCTGTAGTGATGTATCTTATAGTACTAGCTCTGTGGTGATGTATCTTATAGCACTAGCTCTGTAGTGATGTATCTTATAGCACTAGCTCTGTAGTGATGTATCTTATAGCACTAGCTCTGTGGTGATGTATCTTATAGTACTAGTTCTGTAGTGATGTATCTTATAGTACTAGCTCTGTAGTGATGTATCTTATAGTACTAGCTCTGTGGTGTGTATCTTATAGCACTAGCTCTGTGGTGTGTATCTTATAGTACTAGCTCTGTAGTGATGTATCTTATAGTACTAGGTCTCTATTGATATATATTAAAGTGATATATATTATAGTATAAATACTTAAGTGTTTTATTATACAAATAACACATGGAAGGATTTATAGATGAATGACTATTAGAAATGGGAAACTGTAAATATTCCTTGTTGTTAAAATTTGTTTTTATCCTAGAAATATCAATATTTTTACTAAAACTTTTAATTAATTTATTCATTTTCTTTGTTTAACAAAAAATAAGAAAATTTTACCCGAATATTTCCATCCATCCCAATTACATTTTCTAAGAAATGTCAGTGGTTTGTTAGTGCAAATATGGAACGTGTTAGTGTTGCCGAACAATAATATGCTTCAACATTGCCATTCGAAGCTTCTCCAGTAAAGTAGAGCGCATTACATATTTAAATAAACTCAAGTCAGCTTTCGCTTTTGATAAATATTATTGATACCTTTAAATTAATACTAAATAATTTGTTCCTTAAAGAAATGATATTAGTACAAATGGTTTGGCTTCAACCTCCGCTCTATTTGGAGTCATGGGGTTGCACCCATACTAGTCTCAAGGGAGGTTCCTCAAAAACATAACTTGCTTCTATTGACTCCCTTTTGTCATATTTATGGCTGCACCAACTGTTGCCTCCAAAACTACCAAGCTGCTTACTCTAGTACTGGGAGTACGGCATCCAAGTGAGGTATTGTGCCTCAACTCCTGTTTGACGTTAAGTTTGTTTATTGTCGACATCAATAAAGGGTATGTGAGGGTTCAAGACATAGCAGGTACCACGAAACTCTCAGAATTCAATATGGCGGCTCCACATGCACAGACCTTTTTTTAAACGAACACTTGATATCATTTTATCATTATTGACATTTTTTTTTGTAAAAATAGTTGATATTACTTTATCATCATTGCTTAATCTTTAACATGTATTAAAAAAAGTTTCATCCTTTATTTACTCAAAATATGGTGACCACCACCATATTGAATAATTTTGAATGTGAAAGATTATTATAACAAAAAAACCTCAAAATAATTTTATATTATATTTTTGGTTAATGAGGGACATAATTTTGAAAATAAAATTAATCGTGGCTCTATAAAAATGTAAAAAAACTTAACCAGTATGATAGTATTCATAATACTATTTTGTTATAAGGGGTATACAAGTTTTAAATTATCTAATCATCGGACAACAAGACATTGTGTTTGTTACAAAATATACCGCCATTGCAATTGCATTAAATAGTGCACGGTAATCCTGCATTTAAACATACAATTCTTTTTATTTGGCAAGGTGTAATACTATCACATAAGCACTTCATTAATCTTAAAACTTTGTTCGGTGCAAGGGTAACTTTTTTTTGACACTTTAATTGGAAGCAAACGTTTTGAGTGTTCATCTTTGTAGGGGGTCATGAGCAGGAGAATCAAAAAGCAAGTTTTTCCATATACAGGTTTGAGGGTGAGCTCGCTTAACATTTTCTAGAAAGGCTTCATTTGACGGAGGTAGCAAAGAAAGCTATGGAATTTGTACTGAGTTACTATTCTGACCGATTTTTGCTGGCCAGCATTTTACTCTTGTCTCTGAAGTCAATTTACATTTTGTTTGTTCCTAACAAGCATTCATATAGAGTGACGCTTGTTTATATACTATATACATTTTTGCTGATTCTTCTCCCAGCATCGAAAGTGAAAGAAATATCGGTAGAGTATTAAAAACGTTGTCTTTCCTTTGCCAAAATACAAAGCAATCGTGTCACATACATTGAGAGCGTGTGCAGCCAAGACAACTAGTATTACATCCTTGTGCTTTTCCACATTCGCACCAATGTTAATCACTGTTCTTCCTTTTACAGGTGATTCCATAACCATTTGCATTTGCAAATCCAGTATGTTATAATGATAAAGTGGCAACAAGAAGACATCGGTGTCATCAGAAATGATGTTGACATCATTGCACCCACAATCACTTGCTAGTTTTACTGCTTGCAGAGCAATGATGGCGCCTGCTTCTTCATGATTTGTTGCCAAATAATGTCTTTTCTACACTGTTGATCAACAGACTTCATTGGGAGTAGTGCCTGGTACTGTCACAATGAGGTTACGCCTCTTTGTGTATGGAGCAAGAAAGTTGACGTTTTTCTCAATATCTCGACATATATGATTTATGAGCTGCTTTTTATCTTCTACCAGTGTTAGAAGAACTTTTTGGGGTTGTATTAGCGATGATAATGTTATCTTATGAGTCCTACTGGCTTCAGAAACCCTATTTTTTCTAGTGGCGTCCTTAGTGCTGTAGGATTTGATTCTATCAAATACCAGATAGGCATCGCCATTTTGTAACTTTGATATCAGAGCTGTTTTGAAGCGAGACATGAAGTAATTTACTGTACCATTCTCAAGCCATGGTACAATCCATAAAAGAGCTGAACCATCAATTACTGTAAATATGAAGCCTTGAGATGTAGTTCGAGAAGAAATTTCTACTCGGAGTATTTTCTTAAAAGTTGATTTTGCTGTACATAATATACTAATCTCTCCGGCACTATCTCATAAGAAAGAACCTCTTCAATGTTTATCTCTCGTAAGCTCGCTTGAAGCCCGATTACTTGTGAGTATATCAAGTTGCTGTCATAAACTTTACTTTCCATATATTTCTTTATTGAGGCCAGTGTTACAACTTTATGAGGTATTGTGTTGTAAAATTCTTCTGGCCATCCTTTTTCATACTGTCTCATTTGTTGTAAACCAATTATTACATAATTATTAACATCCACATTTTATTGGTATATCCTTCCAGTTACAATACTATTAATACTTGTTGGATGAGTTTCTGACTTCATACAGTCTATAAGCATTTGGATACTTTTGTCAAATCCCTTCCCGGTCCTTAGAATCTCTTTCTATTCCTGGTTTCATTTACTCTTTTAGTCTCAATTAGGCTGTGTTTTTTTTTGTCGTTTCTGCTCTTTAGCAATAGCAAAGACACCCTCCTCAATTTGAAAACAGGTGTGCAAACTCAAATTCCAAGTCTTGACAGTTTCCGGTTTTAAAGTAATTCCAATGATTCCTTTAAGGCCATAACTGGTACCGCATGGATGTAGTCTATATCCACATGTCGCTCCAGATTCCATTCCAGAGACCAGGGTTATGACACATGACATGCTCCCCTTCCATGAAACGTTTCAAGACTTTCTCAGGCAATTTTTTAATTGATCATAAATAAACTAAGTCATATCGACCATATCCAGCTGCAGAAAGTTAAGGTAACACGTGGTTAATGGCCTCAACATGTATAATGGCCAATTTCTTTCCCTTTCTGCTCTCACATAAAGCATAATCAACATGACTGGTTTTATGAGACAGTCAACCCATAGCTGAGTGGTTTAGCTCTTAGCAGCAAGCTCTTCAAGAACTTGACATATCTATTTGCCTGTTGAGGGTTTATGGCTATCAAAAACACTGTGTGGCGCTTCTTTTAAAACCGTACGAAGAGCTCGAATGTTCTACGGAAATTTTTTCCCACTAAGTATTTTGGGCATTCCAGCAAAAACGGTATCCATTACTTTTGTCAACCACTTTCAGCCATAAGGGAACCTACGCAGCCTACAAAACTCATAAGTATATGCATATCTCAAAGTCTAAGAGTGATATTGTCAAATTTTCTAGAGTATTCCCATGAAACTTCAAGATCAACTCTATAAAGCTGCTGATCACAAGTAAATATTTTATACTCCTGTTTTGCAAGTTCTGTCAATCGCTGAGTCTCAACCAATTTAGTCATCATCGTATCATGGTGAGAGGGCACCATATTAATAAGAGGTTGGTATCTCGCTGTAGTGCTATGTTTAATTTCAGCGTGGTCTTCACGACATGTTCTGGTATTTTACCCATGATACTCTAAGTATCCAACATTATTGAGGATATATTTTAGAAAAACAAAATATTTTTCTTTTGCTTGGTGAGAAAAAAGTGTACGATTACAAAGCATCTTAAGAGATGATGGGGATATAAGGTGAATCTCCATAATGGCTTTGGGGGACCCACTTACACTTCCTGCTGCAGCAGCAACTGATCTGGGTGCCTTGAAGTAGTATCTTGCATCTGCTGCAATAAGGTCACTTAAGGCTCCTTGAACTCGTATTCTTACTTGCGAGGCCCATTCATCATTTTGTTTTGAGTAGGTTCCCACAGTTACTTCTTTAATACAAGTTTCTATTTTTGATTTGTGCCGAAATATATAAGCAGGCTTCCATCTGTCGGGATGTGTTTAGTTATTTTCTAGATTACAGTCTTTCCAACCAACAGACAGTCTTTTATAAAGTCAAAAGAAGGAAATTACAAACAACGGATTTGAGCAGGTTTTTTTTTTTTTAAATATATTCTTCTGGTCTCCCTTTATTTTCAATTACCGTTGTATTTTGTTTTTATTGGTATATTATGACACACAGATTTTATGACATTTGAACTTTAAGTACTTATTCTATTCAAGACACTTTGCAATTCCTTCATGTTTTCCATCGATGTACTCTTTGCTCGCAGTGATTATACATTGAATTCGCCAATCAACAGCTTCTATTAACCTTTCTGTTTTGTTTTTTTAGAACAGTTGAATTTGCAGACAAAATAACAATTTTCTTCCATTTATAAGAAACAAATGACAGTTATACAGCACAGAAAATAAAAGCTTATTTTCAAATGACAATGCATTGTATACGGGAGTTAAAGTGAAGAATAGCAATGGCCAAGGCTGCTTTCAACAAGAAGATATATCCGACCAGAAAAATGGACCTGAATATGAGGAAAAAACTGGTGACTCAATTATACAAATAAAGTGGACTCGTATATTCTGTTTTTGTTAATCATAACTCTCTTCATTTTTATAATAAGATTTATTTATATTTTAAAAAGTGAATAAGAATATCATCAATAAAAAGTATATAACAAAACAAAACATTAATGCATAACACTACATCCATGCAGTGCTATCCAATATCAAATTATACTCATTTTAATTTATTTTTGTTTTTTTAGTATAAAATCATTTAGAAAGAGTGCATGAAATAAAATAAAAATTTTGAACATACAAAAAAAAATTATATTTTTATTAGAGAAGTTATAAGCTCAAACTCTTTTGTAAAATGGAATGGATGGTGAATTTTATAGTTGATGATAACGGAACAACAATAGTTTCTTGTTTTACTGGTTTTAAAGCAATATCGTCATCAAAGGCTGGCAACTCTTGAAATCTACGAGACACACCTACATCCATTGAAATAGATTCAAGATAACAAAATATTTCATTAAACATAGCCCTAGAGGCTGAGAACAAGCAGTTCTGTTACAGTTTGTTGTACCTTGACTGCTACATTCTAACCTAGGTGTATATTGTTACAGTTTGTTGTACCTTGACTGCTATATTCTAACCAAGGTGTATATTGTTACAGTTTGTTGTACCTTGACTGCTATATTCTAACCAAGGTGTATATTGTTACAGTTTGTTGTAGCTTGACTGCTACATTCTAACCAAGGTGTATAGCTCACATGATTTTTTGACTACAATATGTTATGTGTATTGAACAATGTAGGCCTAGTATTTTTTCATTTCAAATCGTAAGCAAACAAAATTATGCAAGTGATTTATTAAATTAAGCTAGGTTAAATCGTTCTTGCAAATAATGTGACTTGTGATCAGCTGTTTTGGAAAATAAAAATAAATGAATAATGTTCAATCATGAACACCAATATTCTTGAGATAAATGTACCTAATTTCTAGCCTCTAACTTCTTAAAAGGTAATATTCTTTGGAAAAGTGTTGCCAATTGTTGACGCAAACTGATTTTATTCTGTGCGTTAACGCTAGAAGCAAAGTCGAAGCTAAAACCAGCGGACGATACAAAGTGTGGTGGTCATAATAACCCAGACGCTATCTTTCCCTCTAAAGTGAAGCTAACTAGCGGTAGCAACTAACTTTGCGTCGAATGGTCATAATAGCCCTGCTGGCGTTAACAAGCAGTTGTGCCTCAACGCCAAGTCTTTCAGTAGGAATAATAAACACTCTTCCTTATGATGCTATCACGTTTTGAAATATTTTCATTCACTAAACCAAGTAGTTAATCAAATGAAACCACAGACCTCCGGTTTGAGAGATTTTAGAAGCTGCTTGAGGGGTAGGTAGGCCTACGATGCTCGAGACATTTATAACGCATATGAAACGTGTTTATTTTTCAATTGCTTGCCAGACCAAACATTGTCATTGAAAGGAGAGACCTGCCATGGAGGAAAAAGTGTGAAGAAGCGACTGATGGTACTACTTTGCATAAACAGTGACTGCTCAGACAAACGAGGGTCCATCGTTATTGGAAAGTCCACAACAAAACCACGGAGTTTTAACAATGTAAAGAAGCTATCTGTGACCCACAATGCCAACTAAAAGCGAGGATCAAGTCAAGAGAATTTCAGTCTTTCCGCGCGCTCTTGATCCACAATTCATTGCAACAAGCAAACATTGTTAATATTGAAAGTTTATTGTTCAATTTGAAAAGGAATGGTACTACAAAACAAACGAGGATTATTAACTTTAAAAAAGGGAAATGTCAAGTTTACTTTATAGTGGAAACATTAACATTATTTGTCTACTTATAGTTTTCATTAATTTTATGTTGGCTACCGCATTTATCTCTTTCCCATATCCATAATTTTTTGTTTGTTTTTTCAAATCCCCGAGAAAAACGATGGATTGAGGTTTGACTGTATTTGGGGAGTGTTGCCATCATAATTTCAGAGCCGTATATCCAGCCATCTGATGAGCAATGCCAGAGTTCGAGACTTATCAGGAGCATTTCCTGCCAGCAATCTGGCGGCATAGGAAGTGTTATCGCCGATGGCACACGCCAGACCAACGACCACCCACTTATGACCAAAAACTGATTCACAAATAGTTTCTTACAAATATATGTTGAATACTATGGGTACCCGTCAGAAGGCTTAGTCATTTCAATTAAAGTGAATACAAAATTAATTTAGGCCACATTACTTTTAGGCCAATTGACATTTAAACCAAATTATTTTAGGCAAATTTATTTAGGCCAAATGAATTTAAACTAAAATGCTTTAGGCCAATTGACTTTAGATCAACCGACATACAATTTGGGGCCCCCTGCGAACTCTAGAATGTTGGCGCCATATTACTTTTTTTTAAATTAAAGATTAGAGCAGTTCAATTGCATAAAAAGATAAGAATCAGAATTTAAAAAAAATAGTAAAAGCGATCGCTTCGACACCCTCGATAATCTTCTCATTTTCAAATAATTTTGAAAGAAGAAAATTTAAACATATTATAAATATATTTGATTAACATTACTAAACATAACATTTTTAAACACATAATTATTTTCTGAACAGTTTCTAAACAGTATTTTTCACACCAAATGTATATTAAATGACGTTCCTAATTCATAGCCCTCTAAACATCATTGTATGAAGCGGGTGAAAATAAATTGAGACTAACTGCCCTACAGGAATAGATATGTGAATGGTCAATAAGGCAACAACCCTCTAGCCAGTGGGCTCACCACTGACTTGTGAGATATTGGGGAGCTATTTTTCAGGTAAACAGATAGGAGTGATGGGTGAGGGGAGTATTGTAACTGCTATATTTACCAACAGATAGGAGTGATGGGTGAGGGGAGTATTGTAGCTACTATATTTACCAACAGATAGAAGTGATTGGTGAGGGAGTATTGTAGCTACTATATTTACCAACAGATAGAAGTGATGGGTGAGGGGAGTATTGTAGCTACTATATTTACCAACAGATAGAAGTGATGGGTGAGGGGAGTATTGTAGCTACTATATTTACCAACAGATAGAAGTGATTGGTGAGGGGAGTATTGTAGCTGCTATATTTAACAACAGATAGAAGTGATGGGTGAGGGGAGTATTGTAGCTGCTATATTTACCAACAGATAGAAGTGATTGGTGAGGGGAGTATTGTAGCTGCTATATTTACCAACAGATAGAAGTGATGGTGAGGGGAGTATTGTAGCTACTATATTTACCAACAGATAGAAGTGATGGGTGAGGGGAGTATTGTAGCTGCTATATTTACCAACAGATAGAAGTGATGGTGAGGGGAGTATTGTAGCTACTATATTTACCAACAGATAGAAGTGATGGGTGAGGGGAGTATTGTAGCTACTATATTTACCAACAGATAGAAGTGATTGGTGAGGGGAGTATTGTAGCTGCTATATTTACCAACAGATAGAAGTGATGGGTGAGGGAGTATTGTAGCTACTATATTTACCAACAGATAGAAGTGATGGATGAGGGGAGTATTGTAACTGCTATATTTACCAACAGATAGAAGTGATGGGTGAGGGGAGTATTGTAGCTGTTATATTTACCAACAGATAGAAGTGATGGGTGAGGGGAGTATTGTAGCTACTATATTTACCAACAGATAGAAGTGATGGGTGAGGGGAGTATTGTAGCTACTATATTTACCAACAGATAGAAGTGATGGGTGAGGGGAGTATTGTAACTGCTATATTTACCAACAGATAGAAGTGATGGGTGAGGGGAGTCTTGTAGCTACTATATTTACCAACAGATAGAAGTGATGGGTGAGGGGAGTATTGTAGCTGCTATATTTACCAACAGATAGAAGTGATGGGTGAGGGGAGTCTTGTAGCTGCTATATTTACCAACAGATAGAAGTGATGGGTGAGGGAGGTCTTGTAGCTGTTATATTTACCAACAGATAGAAGTGATGGGTGAGGGGAGTATTGTAGCTACTATATTTACCAACAGATAGAAGTGATGGGTGAGGGGAGTATTGTAGCTACTATATTTACCAACAGATAGGAGTGATGGGTGAGGGGAGTATTGTAGCTACTATATTTACCAACAGATAGGAGTGATGGGTGAGGGTAGTATTGTAGCTGCTATATTTACCAACAGATAGAAGTGATGGGTGAGGGGAGTATTGTAGCTACTATATTTACCAACAGATAGGAGTGATGGGTGAGGGGAGTATTGTAGCTACTATATTTACCAACAGATAGAAGTGATGGGTGAGGGGAGTCTTGTAGCTACTATATTTACCAACAGATAGAAGTGATGGGTGAGGGGAGTATTGTAGCTACTATATTTACCAACAGATAGAAGTGATGGGTGAGAGGAGTATTGTAACTGCTATATTTACCAACAGATAGGAGTGATGGGTGAGGGAGTATTGTAGCTACTATATTTACCAACAGATAGAAGTGATGGGTGAGGGGAGTCTTGTAGCTACTATATTTACCAACAGATAGAAGTGATGGGTGAGGGGAGTATTGTAGCTACTATATTTACCAACAGATAGAAGTGATGGGTGAGAGGAGTATTGTAACTGCTATATTTACCAACAGATAGGAGTGATGGGTGAGGGGAGTCTTGTAGCTACTATATTTACCAACAGATAGAAGTGATGGGTGAGGGGAGTATTGTAGCTGTTATATTTACCAACAGATAGAAGTGATGGGTGAGAGGAGTATTGTAGCTGCTATATTTACCAACAGATAGAAGTGATGGGTGAGGGAGTCTTGTAGCTGTTATATTTACCAACAGATAGAAGTGATGGGTGAGGGAGTATTGTAGCTACTATATTTACCAACAGATAGAAGTGATGGGTGAGGGGAGTATTGTAGCTACTATATTTACCAACAGATAGAAGTGATGGGTGAGAGGAGTATTGTAACTGCTATATTTACCAACAGATAGGAGTGATGGGTGAGGGGAGTCTTGTAGCTGTTATATTTACCAACAGATAGAAGTGATGGGTGAGAGGAGTATTGTAGCTGCTATATTTACCAACAGATAGAAGTGATTGGTGAGGGGAGTCTTGTAGCTGTTATATTTACCAACAGATAGAAGTGATGGATGAGGGGAGTATTGTAACTGCTATATTTACCAACAGATAGAAGTGATGGGTGAGGGGAGTATTGTAGCTGTTATATTTACCAACAGATAGAAGTGATGGGTGAGAGGAGTATTGTAACTGCTATATTTACCAACAGATAGGAGTGATGGGTGAGGGGAGTCTTGTAGCTGTTATATTTACCAACAGATAGAAGTGATGGATGAGGGGAGTATTGTAACTGCTATATTTACCAACAGATAGAAGTGATGGGTGAGGGGAGTATTGTAGCTGCTATATTTACCAACAGATAGAAGTGATGGGTGAGGGGAGTATTGTAGCTGTTATATTTACCAACAGATAGAAGTGATGGGTGAGAGGAGTATTGTAACTGCTATATTTACCAACAGATAGGAGTGATGGGTGAGGGGAGTCTTGTAGCTGTTATATTTACCAACAGATAGGAGTGATGGGTGAGGGGAGTCTTGTAGCTGTTATATTTACCAACAGATAGAAGTGATGGGTGAGGGGAGTATTGTAGCTGCTATATTTACCAACAGATAGAAGAGAGGGTAAAGAGGGAGTGGGGGTCTGTCTCAAAGTTTTTATACATATATAAACTTGCAAAATATATAATTTTAAATCCTGCCAATTTATTTAATTTAAAATAACAACTATATAAAAATAAATATGTTTTTGCCTAAGTTTAAAATTTAGTTGTAAAACTCGAAATTTAAACTGTAATTGATGAGTAAAAATAAACTGTATGTACATTTTTAAATAGATAGTTTGAAAATCCACAATTAACGATAAATTAAAATAACCACAAGTGCTTAGGACTAATGGTTCTGTAAATATTTTTGTCCATATCTTGGCCTTTATTTAATATGGGTAGTTCGACCTTTCAAGATGGTACTGCAATAATGTAAGCTTGGATAAGTTGGGTAATTAAAGAAAAATATATTTTGTTAAATATCACAAACACAATATTGTTCAAAAAAAAAAACGTGCTACCGTGTATCCTAATAGAGCGATTCTTTGTGCATCGGAATTGAATCATAATCAGTGACTATCGCGCTGATTATTTGGTGATTTTTCTTAATATTCAAAATTGGTATTACAAAATGTTTTGCCTTATGGATTTACAAAACAACTATAACCTACAACGAAACAATAATCTATTAACACACACAAATAAAGGTAAACGACTAATATGCGGGCCTGATTTTAATAGACAATCATGTTATTACACTACACTCGACAATTAGTTGGAAGGAGAGGAAATTTTTATTAATTTATCCAAACCATTAAAAAAAGATCTAGATTTGTGGTCTCTAATAGTTGGAGGACCCCTGCGGACGCATCGCTTACCTGTGCCAAGAACCGGTCCTGGTATTTAATTGCTACATGGGTTAGTTAGTGTGTGGTTCGCAAGCTGGGCTATAAATACAAGTTAGAGTTAAAGAGGCCTAAGATAATATTGTTATGGGTTTGTATGGAACTATCCTTGATCTAATGGCGGCTGTTCTGTGGAAAGCTATAACAAGACATTACATATTTTGATCTAACTGGTTGTTGATGTATTATAGAATATGCATTGTTCGATGTGAGTTTCAAATATGAATACACTGGGCGGCCAATGAGGTTGAAACGCACCTCTGTATAGTAGTAGGAATACATGTAAACAAAAGAAAAATACTATTGTTGTGAGGCCATCATGAAAAAAAGCTTTATTTTATTATTAGTAATCTGTTACCAAATTTAATATAGTACACTTTGTCTCAGTTTGATGCGTGTCTTAGGGACTTAGGGCCTTTGGATCCATTCCCATTGTAGTACCACTATATTTTTATCTTACTCAAATAACTAATTGTGGATTCAGATATTTTAAAATTAAAGTGATCTTTGTTTGGCAACCTTAAAAAACCTCATTAGGCCTATACATTGTAGTTAGATCTAAAATAAAATCACTACCAATACCATATAATATTATCTAAAACCAACAAATCAACCTAATTAAAACCGGCTTGTGTACCTATTTCAAGTTATTTTATGCAGGTAGTTAAAACAAATTGATATAAGCATGAGCTATGTAGGCTTGGTAGCTGTGTAGGTTCTTTAAAAAACAAATAAAAATAGCTTAATATTAATACCATTACTCATTTAACCATACACGTTCTTTGCGATAAAAAAAATAAAGGATTGGGAATTCAACCCAAGACACCTTATTATGTAGACATATCTGCTACTGACTGGACTAAAATGGATAAGAGATGTCATTTGGAATAAAATAGATAGTTTTCACTTTTAGTTTGATTTAAAAGTGCATGTCAAGTTTAAACATTAAAATAATGCTTTAAATAATTCGTTACCAAGGAACGGGAATCTATATCACTCGCTTTGCTGTTGATCTGACCATCCTTCTGCCAGAGACATATCTTTTATGTATTCATCAAATAAACGTGTAACTTTTGGGTGATGTGCACAAGTTGCCCCGTAAGCAGGGAGGGGTGAAAATAATATCCCTACGTGTATGGCCGAACTGAGCGAGCGAGAGGGTGCAAGTGACTAAAAAATAAAATGAAACTTATTTTTATATTTCAACTTCCTTATACATTTGTCCTGGCATCTTATTCTAATATAAATCAAGACTTTTCTGCTCTGTTCATTTTACAATATTTCATCTATATAGTTAATATAAGAAAAAATACCCATAAACTTCCTTAAATTTAATCTTATAACTACTATTAGAACTACCTGTCCTGTTGTTGATCATTACCAATTTACCTCAACCTGTACCTGTTGGTCCTCCCCAGGTATTCAATTGCCCGGTACCCTCCCCCGCTTGATCTACAGTTGCCGCCTGTGTCCATGTTCCCAGAGCTCCTATAACATCAAGATGAGGCGAGCACCCCCCCCCCCCCTCCCATTCATCACCTGGGAGGCGCCCTACCTAAGCTACCAGCTCCGTTTGCTATATAACAAGACACTTATTTAATTTATGATGATTTTTAATAAGCTTGTACTATCTCTAATGAAGTTCTTTTGGCTTTGTACACTCCGTCGACATTGTAAGGTAGCAACTTTTTGGCTCAGCCCGCGCGGTATGCTATACCTCCACACATGACTGCTGAATAGTTTGCCTAGGTACGCTAGAACTTAAAATTATTTCTTGCCTGTTGGGAAGGAGTGATGGGGGAGTAGTTATGTCTTTTTGCAATGGTTAAATGGTCTGATATACCAAATTCATTTTCCGTTTTTGTTATCTTCCTAATAAAATCAATTATTCTTTACTTACTTAGTTAATTAATTATTTTTGTTATCATTGACTGGCATTTTTTTTAACTGTTTAAGATTTAACCACGCCACACGTTATTTTGACAGTAGTGCTACCCACATTTATTAATTTTACCTGGGAATGTAAAATAAGTCTCCCCCTTTTCAAAAATCTTGATTATAGTGAATAGCTAGTAACGAATTTATCATTATTATTAGCACCGCGTCTTACTACCCGTTCGGGTTATACGCACTTACGCTAATGTGTAATGGTAGGGTGATAGTGAGATGAAATGAAGGACCTACAGTTTAACGTGGAATCCGAACCACGGTGGAGGCCTGGCATTCCACACATTCACAAGATATCTTGTCAGAGGTGAAGGAAGGGTTTGGAAATCAGATTAATCTGTGCCGGGACCGAGGATTGAACCCCGGCCGCCAGCATAGAAGTCTGACACCTTACCCCTAGACCACCAGGTCACCTACTCGAATTTATCAATGATTAATTATTTCATTCAACACATGTAGTGCAAATAACAAATCAACTCTATAAGATTTTTACTTTATTTATAACAAACTGAGTTAAAAAAACTTTATTATATAAGGGTTCTAATCCTGATTTTAAATGTTTTATATTATCTTCGGGTAAACAAAAAAAAAACTATTTTATGAAATATTATCCATTGGACATATTATACCTATAGAAGTGAATTTATTTGTTTCTTCAAAGTTATTATGACTGTGTATAACATTGTGGGACCATAGTTCGAATCCATATTTTATTAAATGTCGCCATAACGGTCACAATATAACTATTAGTAAAAAGTGTTGATAAATACTTTGATTGAGAAAAATTGTGGTTTATTAAGATTTTCGTTGATTATCATTTTCTGATAAATGTAATGTTTAATGTTAACTTTATTTATGTCAAATTTAATTACTTTACTCCTAAATCAATTCTGGAAATCCAAACAATAAAACTGGCCACGTCGTAGGCAAATATTTATATAATATCAGAGTGAGGAGGTTTTAATAATTATAAACCAATGAGAAATATTGTATTTGGTTTACGAGATTAATAACACTTGATAGGATATCTCTGATTATTATTTAAGATTTGGAACGTAAATATATTTAAGTAAAAAAATATTGTAGTTTTGTACTGTTTTTAAGAAAGTCTGTCTTTAGCCAAAGATACCTGGAACTGCATAACCGATTGTGGTGCATTTATTTATATTCATTAGGATGTTTGCTAAGAGAACATACAGCAGGTGTTTGATTTTCCTTTAAAGATACGGCCGGATTTATTTATAGATTTAACTTAGGATCTATGGAACCACTCAACTGATTGCAATGTTGTTAGGATATTCATCAAGGCATGTTTTAGCATGATAAATCAGGTATTTTGGAGTGTTTCCCAAAGAAGTTCCAACTGGATATTTTCTGTTGCCTGGTTCATTTAAATTTGAAAGGGTCACGCCAAATGAGTGTTAGATATTTGATATTTCTCAAAGAGATATTTTGAAATGGGGGCTTAGTTATTTCATATAAGTCAATAAACCTTTTGAAAGCCAAACGTCTTAACATATGAGAGTTTAGAATTGAAGCCTGGAAAATGAAATATTTCGGAATTGAGACAACAAATATAAAAACTACTTTTCGGTATTATCGAAAACTGAAATTTGACTTTGTAGTAATAAATGCATATCAAATAGCCAAATATGTCTAAAATTTCAAAATGGGAATGTGGTAACAAAATGTTTTTGGTAGAAAGGGGTGAGCAGGTGGTTAGTAGCTTGAAATATTATCAATATTATTAGAAAATCTACTTTTTGACATAAAATAACATTTAAATTTGCCAAGTTGTTAAAATTAACCCCCATATAATCATAAGAATAGGAAAATTTGGCATTTAAAAATAGATAGCTTTGAGATATAGGAGAATATTTTAATCTTACATAGGTGGGCAAATAATCTAAAAATAAACGAATACAAAACTAAACATTATCTTAAGAAAGATCCATTAGCGTGACGAATACAAAACTAAAACTCCACCTATCTAGGACCAACTTAAAAATTAAAATTCTTGGGGACGCACATCGGTGATCCGTGAGGCTCTTTACCCGATATTCAATATATTTCCTTAACAGAGCATATTATTTTAGTTTAGTCTACCGACAACGGGGAGATCGGGGTTCAAATCGCGGCTGGTCGTACTCAAGGTATTTTTTCTAAATGTTTATATATTGCTTCTGCACACAAATGTGGGTACACTTCATCTCAATTTGACCTTAATTATTCCTACCCTTTTAGCGTGAGTAAATGTGAATAACCCGAATGGTTGCTAAGAAACAAATTCTAAGATAAAGTCGAGCAGGGCCTTATCTGAAGTGTCGTGTTAGAACCTTACTGAAATGACAACTCTAAATAGCTATATGTGCTAATTTGTCTAATTATTTTTTAAAATTTTCAAATAATAACATAATCGTAGCTATAGTGAGCTGCGTTTAGTTTAGATAAAATCAAATTTTTGAAAACTATTCAAAACTTTAGATAAATTAATTACGATTTATATGAGTCAAGGACAGTGTTTCCAGAACTGCAAGGGGGGGAGGGGGGTGTTCAAATCATCTTGTATCTATGTTTTTTAGTCTGGGACTATATTAATCCCCCTCCAATATTTTACAAGTATATTAAATATTAAAAACCCATGTATGAAAATATTCAAGCTGAGAACCACTCTAAATAGCTCCTAAGGGCATTCAATTATAAAATAAATCCCCGTGGAGTCTTATTCCAAATAACCTCTAAAGACATATAGTTTTCAAAAGAATCCCAAACGACAACCACTTTGAATAACTTATAAGGGATACATTTTTCTTATTTGCTGGTTGAGGATAACACCGATTAGATTTTAAAAGCATCATTTTATTTTCAAAAACTCTATAACTTACATTATCAAAAACATTAATTTTAGTAAACCTTCATACGGTTAATTTTCGTTATAGTTGCAGTTTATTTCTCAGATATGGAAGATATGCTCTGAAGGTTTCACTCATGATAATAGTTAAAGGAAATGTAAAGTCATCACCGTTCAACATTATAAATGTTTATATTATAATTTGTAATAGGCCAAATAATTAAAAACTAACGTAGATAAATATACATGTTACTGCTGTTTTCAATTATAAGATATATATATATATATATTCTTTTAGATTCATTAACCTTTATTAAGGGGGGCAATACATTCAGCAAGAAATACAATTCCTATGTCCATAAGAAGCAATATCTGTACACAGAGTTGCTTTGAAATGCCCTTTTTTTTTAAATAGTTTTGCTTCATTTGTCTGCCTTTTTACTTCCTCTAGACCCGTCGGCGAGAGAAGTGTTGTGATCGTTGAATAAATCATAATCAAAATTTTAGTAATTTTTGATGTTTTATGACCCCCTGAAATTGAAAAAGGGGGTTTCATGACGCCATCTGTCTGTCTGTCTGTCCGTCTGTTTGTATCTCGGCCGAAACCATTTTCCAATAAAGCTAAAACTTGCCTCTGGAATTTTTTTGAGGGCCAACCGAGAAGTTTTTGGAATCAGAAATTTAACTCTTAAATTAAGGGTAAATTACTGATGGTCAAAAAGACAGAAAATCGATTTTATCAAAATCCACTCTAACGATTTTTAATAAATGTTTTCATAAGTGCTGCTTAACATTACAAACATATTTCCCATGAAAATTACTTTGATGGTACCTTACAGATGTGATAGTATACTTCCCCTTACCCTCTTCAATGGCTGAATGGTCCAAGGCGTCATTCTCGTGTTAGACTGGACTGCTGAGTTTTTTTACTAAACGGTTTCCCACTCTCCTTCCACGCACATTCCAGTAGATCACCTCTAAAATACTTCCTTCCTCATATGGGTGAAGTGTGATGTGCACAGTGATGACTAAACGGCTGGGGGCTTGATGTTGTGTCTGTTTAAGTTAGTTTATGAGTCATGCGCTAATATAATCAGTCGGCTCAGAAAGTGTACGCTAATTACCTCAAATAAATAAAATGAGAAAAACTAATGGCTAAGCTCTTTGAGATATTACTCTTTTCTCGTTGTTTCTGTAACAGTGTATGTTATTTCATTTATGCTCTTTGGTGTAGTGTTTCTGAAACAATGTACATTATTTAGTTTCACAAATATTACGAGGTCTTAGTACATATCTTTATTTTAAGATCAAAATAAGGGAAAGTCTGTGGGGGGCTGAATACTATTTATTTGTTTTTGCGAACCATTATGTATTTTAAGAAAGAGGAATTTTTGATCTATAGTGTTTAGAGTAAAGGCATGCTTACTTTAATGAGTATTTTTAAACTATTTATATTACTTTTATAAAGTTGAAAATGGCCGACACGCATCAGTATATGCATATTTAATTTGGACAACATTAGATTATAAATTGTGGGCAGTAGGAAGATCACAAACTAAACATGTCTGTGTCCTTGTGTGTATGTGTTTCAAATCTTTCTCACGCGTGTAAACATATACAAGTACGAGCATTAAGACGCTTTCTTGTAAAGTTTGTTTAAATAATTGTTTAACTCAGTCGGTATTCAAACCATTATAATCTCGATGAACATCTCTTATAATATGCGATGGTAACAAAAGAGCTATTGCATCCGCATTATTTACGCTTACATATTTAATTATTCATTGTTAATTTATATGATTGACGTGACTTGATCTAAAATTTATTTAATTTTATTATAAAACTACTTTTTAAATTACACTTTTACATACCGTGGTTTGATACTTTTAGCCATATGAAACTCCCAAAACAACATTAGTTAATCACTAACTTCCAATATTTAATTTAATTATTTTTAAAAATCAAACACTTTACAAAGATTGTTGTTTTTTAATAAATAAGTGTTTAATCTGTCATAGCATTGAAGGAATGGACTTTGTAAATACCACGGGAATTAAAACATCATGGAAATATACTAACTTTTTTTGGAAATATATTTACTTTTTTCACATTTGTTTTATAAAGTATTAGTACATAGTTTTTATTTGGTTGTCTTGAGGTTTAGTACACTCCAATTTAAGTAGAAAGAACAGTAAATGACAAACAAAAACTTTAATAAAACTACTTTGATTTATTCACAACTCAAGTAATGTGATTTACATCTTTAACTTTGGTATATATTATAAATACATTTAAAAACAAATCTATATATGCTGATAATAACATTTTATAAAACTGTTGCTCTTACAAGAGTCAGAGTATACCTGGCCAGGCACATTGGGAGTTGTTTTCTAGATAGGTTTTACATTTCAATTCTTTTAATTTCTCATCCTTGCCATGAGAATGTTGGTGTACTTCCTCTAAACAAGTCTTTATTTTAAACTATCATACGTAAAATCAGTTTTTATAATGTATATGAAAAAAGGCTAATTTTCTTTCAAATAAGTTTTAATTTGGACCATTATGAATTATTTTTAAAACCATTTAAAATATGTAACATCATTTTTATTTTGTTTAACTTTCAATTTTAACTTCTTTTTGTATTAGTTTGATGCAAAATGTCAAGGATATAAACCTACACTTTAGTTACAAATACAAATCTGATATAATTTTGTTGATAATTAATATATCGTATACAAATGTACAAATAAAGAGCGGATTTGAAACAAAACAGACCGCATGGGGAGTCCTCCCTTTAAGATTCGGATGGACACCTACTATATAAGAACTATAAAGTTGTAAAGCCGTTTTCTCAAAAATTATACATAACATGTGGTTTTTCGCATTCGATTTAACTTGTAAATTTAATATAAACTATATCTATAAAAAAATATTACAAGTAAATATTTAATTAGTTACAATAAGACCTATTTTTGATTATATTAAAATTAAATCAAACATTAAATACAAGAATATAGTTTTGACGTTATCATATTATTATAGAGAATAAGATAATGTTCTGTTATACACGAAGAATATTTATACTATAATGATTTAAACAAAACTTGGTATTTTTTAAATTAAATAATGCCTAAGCTATCGAAAAAGTTCAGCCTTTCCCCGCTAGATGGGTCTGTTATCCGAACCAACTCTCTCTTTACTACCCAACCCCTTTTTGTCATTATCTATTGTAAAAATTCTGTCTTTATTTTTACTATTTTAAATCTTTTTTATACCACTTTAACAATAATGGGGATGGGTGCTTACATAGGAAAGTGGAGAATTAGATATATATTTGATCATATAAAGCATTTATCTATTTATTAATTCCAAGTCCAATGTAGTTAGCAAATAAAAAAAAATACATGAGATTAAGGATAAATGAATTTTGGGTTGCTCAGACAAACTTCTTTGCTATGATGTTTCAGAGTAAAAAATTTAAACAAAAAATGAAATTTAATATTCTAAATTAATTTAGCACGGGACTCTCTCTCTCGGGACCTCAGGGTCATGTTGGGCAAAAATGTACCCTTATTGATTCAGCTGACTTATAAGAGTAAAACTTACTTACTATACAATTAGAACTTCTTAAATCTATAAATTACAGTCTATTTACACAATGAGATCAGTCAGGGTTAATAAGAATAATAACTATTAAATAAAGTCATTGCCTCTGTCGAAGTAATTATACAGGTCAAGGAATAAAGTTACTTTCTTGAGTTAATTTATTTACGAATAGATTATCATATAGTCTGTTAGTGGCTTCAGTTTGTAGACAGTTATAGTATCAGAATCACTCACGTGTTTTAGCCGTGGTCTGCTGCGATATTATTTACTACCAATCCTTTGGTTAGTAACGTTATTGTTTTGATAGTATCCCTACCAAATCTTCTTTTACGAGAAATATTTTTTTGTAATTTTGCTTTCACTAGCGGTTTTGCGTTTTTTTCTTCTTTCATAATTCTTTTACAAATATACCCACCAAAAAAATACCAAAGCTCTCAAAACAAAACCTCGCTTCTTCTTTTCTCCAAGCATAGTTCGGCCATTATGGGTGCTTCCTTCGACAGAAGGCAATTAACTAGCCTTAATTATAAGTAGTATAAAACAAAAAATAAATATTCACCTAAGAAAAGAAAAATTATAGCTAAATAAAAATATAAATTAACAGGATTAAAATTCTTATACTATCTTTCCATCTTTTTTGTAAGGGGGAGCGAAATTGTATCCACTCGCAATGGTATCCATTCCGATAGTTTTGTAATAAACTGCTTTTGTGAAAATCCTGAATTGTATCCACAAATGACCGACTTGAGGTTTAACAGAAGGAACGTTTAACGTAAAAGCTTTGTCACACTTCTGATAGAGGGCAGCAGGATGGAATATTCTTAAATTACTACTTGCATACTAGAGTGCAGCCTTGTCATTAGTGCTCTAATTCTCTTTTCAAGTGAGCTGTAAAAATATTTTCTTAAACATGACGTGTTCATTCTCTTTAAAGATTGCACTGCATACTAGAAAATTAATTGGCAACCTTATTTAACTTGTATGATTCTTTTTTTCAGTTCAATACATTTTAAAGTATGTATCGACTTCTATAATTTTAAAGAGATAAATCAATTATTTTATTTGACAACAGACTTTAACCACTATGTTAAAAAATGATTATTGAAAATCTAGCTTTAATTTATTCAAATCTAGTGAGAAACGAGACATTGTTTTATGAATTCTGGCAAGAATTTTATTAATGTAAATTGGCAGCACTGCTTTGCTCATGTCCTATGCTCAGTGAGCTATAGTGATGGGAAGAATCGAGTAACAGTAGTCGACTACACCTTTTGTGTATCGTAATCGGCTGTACTCGAGTCTTCCAGAAATACTCAAGTAACAATAGTTGCTCCTTTCTTTATCTTCAAATATAATACACATTATTGGTTGGTATGTTTAACTTGTTATTTTAATAAAAAATCTTTTTTCCCATACAGTTCATTTTTCAGTCATACTCTTATCAGCGCACAATTTAGAAAAATATTCAATCCCCATTTGACATTTTATCAATAATGAATCTATGACCATATCGGGAATGGAACACAGGACGCTTAGATTGGTTGGCACACTCACTACCAACTGTGGTAGTGTTGAATTTATGCTAGGTGTTTCGTTAAAGATTCGAGCCCCAATCTGATTACTAACGGTGACAGTATAACGAGTCTAATAATCCTTAGACCGATCGACCCCCTAGTGAGGGTAGCAAGTTTCTTCAGTCGGAGGTAAATAAATTGTATGGTAGTAATAGCTAGTATGACCTGGTAAATCACTCTGAGATCACGCTCTGATTGGCCGATACAGGTCACGTGACCACGCCTCCTGCTCTCTGATTGGTTGTTATTTCCCCCCACCCTCTGACCTACTTTCCTCTGATTGGCTGAGCCCTCCCCCTCTATCCGCCACCCTCCAGGCCTTCCCCCTCCTCCCCCCTCCAGCCGTCCAACCACGTACATGTTGGGGAATAATTATCGTTAATTAGGAGTGTCACGGCGACCTTGTTGGTTCTTGCTTAATTGGTGAATAATTATTGTTAATTAGGAGTGTCACGGTGACCTTGTTGGTTGGAGTTGGGCGTTCCTCGCGCCATGGCTGGAGACCTTTCTCTATCAAAGGTAGGATGGGGGGGTGTTGGAGTTTTTATTCATGGCTGCCGAGGTGCTGCGACCCTTCTCTATCGAGCTTCAGTCGTGTAGTGCCAACTTTCTCCTTCACTTCACTGTTGGTTTTCCCTCCCTCCCGCGCCTAAACCCTCAAAACCCTCCCCCCCTTCAAACCCTCCTCTACAGGCGGCAAAAAACCAGTTGATTCTTGCTTAGAGACGAGTTGAGACAAGAATAGCAGGTGTGTGTGCAACCCTTTCCCGCAGCTTTCACTTCCCCCTCCTGGCACCAGGTTGGCGGGCAGCCAAGTCAGGACAAGAATATATCATGACCTCGACAACCTTGGGGTTTTTTCCATTGCGTGCTATGTCACAACTTTAGCTGGCATATGCACAATCAGGGGCCACCGAATCCTCGGTTAGGGGCCGCTATCCCGGTACAAAAGTATACTAAAATCGTTTGTTCGGTATCGTCTTTCACAACGCACGGATGCGTGTATCCGTCATGGACAGGACAACCTCGGGTTTTTTTCCTTTGCGTGTTATGTCGCAACCCCCCGGCGCCTGGTTGGCTTCAGAACAAATTGAGACAAGAATAGTCATTGCCCCCGGGCAACGGATTTTTCCCTGGCTCGACAAGACGAGTTGAGACAAGAATATATATTTAGGTCATCGTGGCATCAGGTTGGTGGGTAGACAAGTCAGGACAAGAATATATCGTGTGACGTCGAACGAGGGAGGGAGGGTATAAAGAGGGGCACCCCCCACCTGGTTTTCTATTTATAAACGTTTGTAGAGCCAGGTATGATGGACAAGTTACAGCAGCTGGTAAATATTGTCGACGCGGTGCAGACCGTAAAATTGTGTGATCTAGTCGTAGATCAAAAGTACTCGGTGGATAAATTAAAAGCCGTCAATACAAAGTTCGGGAGACGCCTAATAGCCTATCTAGAGGGTGAGTTTTTTGTATTAATACCCTGTCATTTTGGTACTCTTACAGATGAAGACGTGTGTGAGTTAAATAAAGAAAAACTGGTATTTACCTGCGCCGGAGTAAAACCCGGTTCACCTACCATTGTGAACTTTGAACGCGTTTAAGCGGCGGTGCAGTTACCAACGGGTGGCGGTGCGTTTAGTACGGAACGTTCACCATGCTTGGAACAGGCTATATTAATTTAATGTTTGTTGGTCATACGATTGAGGGGCGTGCCTATATAACGGGGGAGAATGTTCACAGTGTGGCGGTGAGTGATAGACAGGTAATTTACAAAATAGAGGAGCGAGGCTATATCGAGTTTTGCGACTCGACCTGTCACACGATAAGAGCGATGGAAGTACTACCCTATGAGAGAATCGAAGCGACATACATGTGTGATATGACGTGCGCCGTTTACAACTTCCGCAAGGGGGACGTGGTAGCTGTGTTGCCACGACCACCACCGCCGCCCTTCCGACCGCCTCACCACACGACGCCGCCGTCGCCGCCCCCCGAGACACAGGTGAACACCACGCCAGAGTCACAGGCGTACCAACCCTCAGAGAACCCGCCACCAGAGTCGTCTGTCTACCGGTCAGTAGAGTCACCTGCGTCAGATTCACTGGCGTATCCACAGTCAGAGTCGTCTGTCTACCAGTCACCTACGTGCCCGCCATCACCGGAGGTAAAGTCCGAAGAACCTGTAAATCTCGATTTAACAATTTACAGAAATTATAGGTGAAACGCCCGCCGACTACATACTCAGTCTGGCAGTTTCGGTAACGTTTTCCTTCCAAAGTCAATATATTATTTGGATTGTAAGCGCTTTAAATCTAAAGCACGCTGTATGATATATCTTGGAGGACAAAGTGTGATGTTTAAAAGTGAATTAATAAACTAGATGTACTCTGCTGCTGTAATCGGAGCTAGCGGTGACATTTTGAAAAAAACCGTTAGAGTTTGTGAGTGTTTATTGGTTTTGCTGCATCTCCAATTGACATTATGCCGTTTAAATGCCACGGATCCTACGCAAAGCTCTCCAATCTTATTCGTCAGCAAACATCTCCAAATGCTGCTCACCAGGATACCTGTTGGGACGAGAAGGTATTATGCAGTGCGTTTGACCTGATCGAGAACGAGGAATACAATCGTGTCAAGTGCTTAAACGAACTTGAGAAAAAACAAAAGTTATAACGTTGTGCTATCGGAAGAGCCCGAACCTAATGTTATTGTGCTTGAGTTTGTTGGAAGAGTAAGATTGCCAGGTAAAAACTGTGGAGACACTATCAATATACACTCTAGTGCCTCTCAACGTGTCTTGAATTATTTTGGAGGTGACTCCTACTCATTTTCTAGATGGTAGATGCCTTTTATATGTATTGGTAAAAACACCTAAATAATATTGCTGCTTGTTGTGAATGTTTTAAATTAACCAATTGCTGATTGTCAATAAAAAAAACTAACAAAAAAATTGACTCCTACTCATTTTCTAGCTGGTAGATGTATTGGTCAAAAGACCTATTACTGCTTGTTATGAATGTTTTAAATTAATCAATTGCCGATCGTCAATAAAATAAGTTGGTTGGAGAATCAAAGACCTGAAGGAGGCGGCAGCTTTGTTGCCACCCAAAGAGCCTGTAAACTGCCCAATTTTCTATATGATAATATGAGCGTCATATTTTTTTTTAAATGTGTTAAATCAAATCCTGAGGGCGTATGCTATATTGTTTGAGCCTGAGCTTATAAGCTATATGAGCTTGTATTTATAGGATAGGAGGGAGGTGTGGGTGTAGGCGTTAAAACACAAGCATTAAGGTAGGGCGCCACAGCCACCGGACTGGACTTTACTTGACATGACTGGACTTAACTTGACATGACCGGACTAATGCAGATATGCGCCACAGTGAACAGACTTGCGTTGACTGTGTAGTCTAAAACATCTCAGTTTATTCTGCATTTCTCTCAGCATAATATGAATTCCGGGCAGCAGTTATTGGATTTAAGTTCTGAATCCGATTCAGATGAAGATTTTTTGGATTGCTGTGCATTATTTCTATCGAAAAGGAAGAGAACATGGATAAATACATATGTGAAAGAAAGAAATGAGCTAGGCAAGTTTCATACGTTAATAAAGTCTTTGACAGCTGAGCAGTTTAAAAACTACTTTCGACTAACCAAATCCGATTTCAAATATATTCATGATTTAATCGCTACAGACATTCAAAAACAAGAGACAAACTGGCGTAAACCAATCAGTACTGAAGAGAAACTTGCCGTCTGTTTAAGGTAAGAAATTATAAAATATCTACAATGATAAAGTAAATTAATTTTAGCAATCTTATAATTAAAAAAGTTCAACTTTGTTCATAAAATAAGAGCAAATTTCATATGTTACCATTCATCTTCAGATTTACGATTTAAAGTGCGTAGCTAAGAATAAATAAAGCTTTATTGCAAATATTTTTTATATATTAGGGCCCCACCCATTAAAAAAAGCAACGCAATATTAAAATAAATCTAGCACTGCAGTCATATAATCAAGTTTTTTATTTAATAAATTCTAGTAAATAAAAATTACAAAATAATTATGATTAAATCTTAGCTATGGTAATAAGGTAAAGATATTAAAGGCAAGTAGCTAAGCATACAAAATTATTGAACCTTTCTGATGTGTATAGTATTATTAAAAAAGGAAAAAAAAATTAATGTGCTTTTAGAAAATTACTGTAAAATCTTATCCGTAAGTTTAAAGACTTTCCCGAATGACGTTTAGTTACTGTTTCTTCCAGGTTGGAAAGTAAAATCATTTTCTGCTGAAGTATTTGTGTAAGTGCTTGCTGGTGACTGTCCCTGAGGTACTTCAAGAGAAATGTATGAATATCTTTCCATTACATCTTCTGCTTCCGACACAATCGCAAATAATTTCCGCTTGACTGACTTCTGCAGGTCTGGACTTAGCTGTTTCGTTGCTTCATACATCGAATCAAAAAATAGTTTCAGACCATCTTTTGGGACCAAATCACGTCGCAGCTCTTCTCTTCTCTTTCTTTCTGCCTCTCTAATACTTGCCTGCTCTCGAAGAAAGTCAAGGGTAGGATCAGGTTTCACTTTTTTCGATTTTTTCACAAGAACCTCATTACATACAGTTTCCTCTTCACATTGCGGCTGGCTGTTTTCGCTGTCAATGTTCTCACAAGGACTCATGAATTCATTTATTTCCGCTCGTTCGTTTGTATGTCTGGGTCTATCTTTCATGTATGGTTGCAGGAAGGACATTTGTTCACTGTATTTCCAAGCCTTCGAAAAAGTAGCTTCAGATCCACTTCTTGATGATTTCATGCGTTTTAAACTACTTCTGTAGGCATCTCGTAATTTAATCCAAGCATTCTTTGCTTCATCCCCTACAAAAAACAAACAAAAAATAACGAACTTCTTAATTTTCCTTATTGATGAATAATAATAATCTTATTATTGATTAATAATAATTTTATTAGTGATAAATCATAATCTTATTAGTGACGAATCATAATCTTATTACTGATGAATGAATCTTATTTTTGATTAATATTAATTAACTGAAATGTAAATATCTTTCAGGTATTTGGTCACAGGGAATTCATTCAAGTCAATGGAATACAGTTACCGGCTTGGTCACAGAAGCGTATCACGTATTGTCAATGACGTTTGCGGTGCAATATGGAATCGATTGCAACTTTTGCAAATGCCAGATCCCACAGCTGAGCAATTGAAATTTTTTGCTGACGAGTTTAAAAATAAATGGAACTTTGATCATTGTTTTGGTGCATTAGATGGTAAGCACGTACAAATTAAAGCTCCTCCAAATTCTGGGTCAGATTATTTTAATTACAAGAAAACCTTTTCTATAGTTTTATTAGCAATGGTAGATGCAAATTATAAGTTCATTATGATCGATGTTGGTTCTAAAGGGCGTTTTAGTGATGGTGGAATTTTTTCAAATTCTTTTATTGGATTTCGCTTAGAAAAGGGAAATAATTTGCCACCAGATGAGCCTTTGTACGAAGGAGGGAGAGATATGCCCTACGTTGCTGTTGCCGATGAAGTTTTTCCTCTATTAAATCATGTTATGCGCCCTTATCCAGGAAATAAGTTAAACAGGGAACGATCAGTGTACAATTACAGATTATCACGGGCAAGAAGAGTAGTGGAGAATGCATTTGGCATTTTAGCTGCTCGTTGGAGGGTTTATTACAAACCGTTTGAAATTTCTGTAAATTTAGTTGATAAGGTGGTTAAGGCCACTTGTGTTCTCTATAACTACCTCATGACCACAAACATGATCGAAACTGGGGTTGATATGAATGCAGCAAATAATTATAGTATGATGCGTCTTAAAGGTGTACCTTCAAAAAGTAAGAGAGAAGCTTTTGAAGTTAGAGAGGCGTTTTTGTCTTACTTCATTTCAGAATATGGTGAAGTACCTTGGCAGTGGGACAAAATTTGAGTCAAACTTCCCGAAAAATAAAAAACTGTAAATCATAGCTATAGTAAACTCTTGTATTTTTTTCAACATTGTAATAAGCTCATTTTCTCTCATGTAATTTATATTTTTAATAATGTTCATAATTATTTAGTTAGGAGTAATAAATGTTAAAGTTATATTTTCTTGGTTGTTATTTATTCCCTTTTCCTTATTTGGTATAAGCTATGGTCTTCCACTACAATGACATGTTTAGGTGATGTTACACCATCTTCAAATCTTATTTATAATAAAGATGACTAATTTAAATTCATACTATCGTAAAGTTTGTGAAATTTTAAGATGTTATTTGGATCATCCCACAAAAAGTTTCTTCCAAATAACAACTCAAAATTTCACAAACTTTACGATAGTATGAATTAAATTAATTATCTTTATTATAAATAAGATTTGAAGATGGTGTAACATCACATAAACATGTCATCGTATTGGAAGACCATAGATTATACCAAATTGTTCAGATTATGCATGTTACTAAAGCAAGCAAAGTAAAATGATGATTCTTTTTACAAGTATTTTATGAAAAATTATTTTACTATACAAAATATAAATAAAAATTTAAGTTATACAAATTAGATTTCACTCGCCTGATTTAATGTTCAGTCTAGCTGCTATTTCATCCCAAATTTTGTTTTTCATCCTGGCGTTGCAAAAATTCTTGTTACTTGTGTCATACAATACACTGTGCTCTCGGACTGTCTCTACAAGTTGCTCTTCCAAAGACATTTTAAAATTGTTTTAATAATATTAGAACTGTTTATAAAATCAAATTTTATTATTCGAGAACTTATTTTTAATAATAATATAGAGACACTTTAAATAGAATTATAAATACTTTAAATTTGTACTTTAAATAAAATGTTTAATATGAAAATGGTAGACGTACGGTATGTAAACAACTGTTCACGTGCTGGAGATAGTGTTGTTAAAGAGTGGTGGGGGAAACGGACTCAAGTTAGTTTTCCAATTGGGACCGTACACGACCTGACTCCGGTCGGCAGATTATGTCAAGTCCAGTCGAGTCTGGTCACAGTGGCGCCTAGACAATAAATAAACATTGTATGGAAAATCACACTGGACTCCAGTCATGTCAAGTAAAGTCCAGTCCGGTGGCTGTGGCGCCGCACCTTAACAGTTTAATAATATTTATTCCCAAAACACTTTTACAAAAAAACCTTATGATGATTTTGAAATTCTTTTAAATTAATATGTTGTATAGTTTTAAATATGAAACTATATATAACATTTACACTAAACAAAGCAGTCACATAAAATGCAACAAGAAATTTAATGTCTGCAACTTTTACAAAAAAAAATCATATTATTTTAAATTAATAGGAATATTTACAATATTTATTCACACACAGTGAATATTTACAAAATATGGGGAATAGTGGCCTCGGTACTAAATATGATAAATATATACAATCATTTTATTATATTTGACTAGAAAGGTAATAAATATATATACAATCTTTTTATTAGATTTGAAATAAATATATACAAACAGTTGACTAGAATTAATATATATATATATATATACAAACAGTTGACTAGAATTAATATATATATATATACAAACAGTTGACTAGAATTAATATATATATATACAAACAGTTGACTAGAATTAATATATATACAAACAGTTGACTAGAATTAATATATATACAAACAACTAATTGACTAGAAAAAAATCAGGTAGGCGGAAGACTGTACTGGCAAATAAAAAAAATATAAAAAAGTAACCCGGGTGCATAAAAAATATATAAAAAATATGCTTGTTTTCATGCAGAAAAAAATATGAAAAAAATTTCAAATCTTAACCTTGCACACCGTTTTTGTTTTGGCAGGATCGCCACCAACACAAACTCGATACGCGTAATTCTTGGGACCGCCAGATACAAAGGCACTAATGTAACTTCCTGGACCGTAATCCTGAAGTTCATCAGTGAGGTCACCTAAAAAGTCTCCGGTTGGTGGACTCCAATCGCCGGGGCGTTCGGTAAATAGAACGCTATCTGTATCATGATACAAAACGCGGTCCCCCAATTGTTCAAGGATGCTGTATAAGTGCAACCTAGCCATAGCAGTCGTGTAGCACGCCACCGCCACACTCGTGTTAGGGTTAGGGCGCAACGCGTCACGCGCATCCTTGTAATTGAGGAACATAACCTCATCATTTACATCAATGACGCTGTCCACGGTGATGTACGGATCTGTCAGGTACTTGTGGATTCCCTGATAGTCGTTGACAACGGCTACGTGTGGTAAATCGGGTCTTTGCCCAAACTTTCCCCATAGTGAATTTAAAAAAAGTTTAGCCAGAGTGCGGAGACCAGGGTTATTACAAACAGAGCCGAAATCGAGTTTTACCCCTTCCCTTTCCTCATAACTTTGAATGTAAGCTAACTTTTCCTCATGTGAGGTACACCACTCTGGCCATCCGCTGGCTTTTTGTTTAATTTTCAAAAAAGTATCAATGTACCCGTGAAACAGGCCGCCAGAACGCGTCTGACGGTCGTAAACAGATACATTGTACTCCCACACTTCGTGTACTGCTTCAATGGTGTAGCCTTTCTCAACGGCTTTCCGGATCTCGTCAATCACCCAGACGCCTGTCAACCAGTGATCTTTTTTGTCGTGCTGACACACGCCTTGGTTTTTCTCCTCCCCGCATTTCCTGCACAAGATGAACATTAACTTGTCGTGCATCCCTGTAGGCAATACGGGCAGGAATAAATCTCGCGGAGGCGTCACTGTAACTTTGGCTATGCCTTCTACTTGATCTATAAACGGACAATTTGGTTCCAAGTGAATTTTGGGGTGGCCGACTGGGTATTTTTTGTACTTGCAAACGTATGGATACAACAAACACACATCCAAGTACTTGATCTTCTCTCCACAAGAAAGGTCTGCTTCATGGAAGAGCTTGATACAATTTGTACGCCCGCCAAAGAATGCATCCCTTGGGCTGAGAGGCTCCTTGGTATACACCTCGTGCCGGAGAACAAATTGCGGCAAGTCCTTGTCTGTGCGTTTCATCGCATTAAACATACACTCCCACATCTCTACGACCGTGTAGCTGGCATTCTTAAACTTTTCCAAACAAGCCATGGTCGCTTCATATCGCGTCTCCATGGTCTCGTGGGGACTCTTTTTGACAGGGGTGGTCCTATCAGGGTAACAGAGAGGGCACCCGTGCCAATAACAGCCCCAGAACTGGAAGACGGTGGTGGTATCTCCAGCTTTAACAACGCCGTCTACACGTCGCCCTAACACATATTCCTCACGGCCGTTACCCGCATGAAGAATAGAGACACCACGCTGATGGGCCTCCCAGCAGAGCCATTGTACAGCGACGTGCGACTGTTGGTCTGCGCACCGATAGCCACCGTTAGGGATAATACCGATAGTATTCTCCTTAAGATGACTTCGGCGGTAAACCAACATGGCCGCTCCAGATATCGTACACGCCTCTCTGAAAGGGTCCACCTCTGCTTTCTCCATGAGCATCTCTCTAAACTTCAGACAGGCCTTCCGTAGGATCTCTACATCTTTCACACAATACAGTTCCAACTCGCGTTTAAAATCAAAGACATAATTTTCTTTGACCAACGCGTCATACCACTTCTCAAAGTGCTCCTTTCCCTCAACTGACATCTCGCCTATGCCGTAGTCCTCCTTTGGTGGCAAGGGACTCCTATACCCCGCGTTTTCTTTTTTATTGAAAAAATGGGGGAAATGTCCCTTGGCCAAAGACTCGTTCAAGCCGAAAGTTTTGGGCAATTTGGACAGCGACATTGGGAGAAAGTTCAGAGAGTCAATAAAGTGGAGCGGACCGTAACGCATGGACATGATTTTCCCACCGTTCATTATAAGTTCTGGAGTCCATTTTTTAACCTCCATCATATACTTTAAAATAAAATTTCCATTATAGGATTTCGCGTTATGCCCAAGGAGCGTGATATCCTTATATTTTGAAGCTTTAATTTGTTCTATAAATTTAAAAAATTGGGCCATCGTGGTATCACCCTTGAATATGCGAGTCCTATCACCCCCACAGTCGGTGCAATGATAGTCATTTGCATCTATATGAACACAAGCCTTACAACACGTTTGCACGACACAGAGGTTAGGCTCGTGCAAGTACGTGCCGGCCGCAACTTGAAGAAGCGTTTCTTTTCTGCATTCAAAATCATAGAATACAAACATGAAATTGCTCTTTTCCAGTGACGGCTTGGATGGGGGCTGCTTCATATAACAGAAATGACCAAAAGGACGATATGAATCGCATACTCTACAAAAAGTCTCATAACACCTATGTGAAAAATTTGATCTTTCCAAACTGAAAAATTGCCCGCATACCTCGCAAACCTTTTTTACATCACAGACCGATCTGTGACCGCTGAAAAAACCGGGACGTTTATGGTTATCAAAGCACGTCTGGTTTGTGAACCAACGCCCACAGTCTTTACAGACCACAGATCGGCCTCCGCTACAAACCGCTCTAGCGTAGCACCTTTTGCACGCGGATTCACACTTGTGCGCATTCTTATTGCTGAATGGCACACGGCACTCGCGGCAAAAGTACCCACACTTAAATGCGGCTGTCAAGGATGTTATGACGTCAAAATGGTTTTGCTTGTCATCGTGAAAATATAAATCAAGGTAGCCCTTAAAGGAATGTTCGGAGGGAGTAGGCCCCTCATATAGGACCTGTCTCCCTCTACTTTCCCGAAACACCGTGATTTTGTATTCGGAGAGGTATGTTTGAAATTGTTTCAGTTCAGTGAGCCCACCACCTTTCAAAAGATTCACACGGGCATCACGGCATAGTTCCTCTGCTTTGAGTTTTTGAATATTACGACCCCATTTGATTTGTCTAAAGGTGTTCACGTCCATACATCCTGGTTCTTTTTTATTGTCACATATAGCTTTGGCGACAACCAGTGCACGGGCAAGGCAAAGACTGTCGCCATTTTGAATCGTAATGATCCCATGGTTTTTGCGGCTATATGTGCTAGCGGGAGAGAGTTTATCACATTTATGACTACCCCTCCCGCGAGGTTCCTTAAAGTGACAGAGTTTAACGTACAAGGGTGCAGTACTCAAAAGCAAAGTATTACTCTGCAACACGTGACTTACGTTATCAAGCACTGCTCTAGCGTCTAGCTGGTCTGCTCGCTTAAATGAGACATACACAGGGCTCAACGTAGAGTCAGTGCTACTCAAAAGTAAGCCTACGTGATCATCGGTGCTAACGCCATGGTCCTGCAGCCGATGGAGCAAATTAGTAATTTTTTCTTCAAGCCAGCTTAATGCGTCACGATCGCTTTCTGGTGCACCAAGTTGTACTGTAATTTCTCTACTAGTATAAAAGAAACGCCTCGATTGTTTAATCATCTCTTCAACGATGAGGAGAGGGACGCCATTTTGCAATGTTCCACCTACCTGATTTACAGGGCCACTAATTCCTGGTTGCGGGACTGAAAATGGTCCTGCAGTAGCTGCCTCCACGCTCCCTGTCTGCCGCGCCGCAACCGGGGCTCGAACCCCGTCTCCCTGGCGTAGAGGCAGGGGTGAAGCTGTTCCAGCCTGAGGGGAAACCGGGGCTTGAACCCCGTCTCCCGGGCGCTGGGGTTCTGCGGGTACGTCTGGGTGGAGGGGTCCCATAGCTGGTGGTGGTGTGAGGGGGATGGTGTTGCAATTTCCTTCCTCCAGTTGCCCTATAACACACACACACGCGTTAAAATATAACATGCAAGTTAATCTAACTCTATGAAGGGTTAAATCTACAAGGAATCGAACCCGGCTCCTTCGTAAGAGTGTAATACATACACCGTCCATGGGTGTTAATCTATTGCTATGAAGGGTCACAAGAGTGTAATATATACAGTCCATGGGTGTTAATCTATTGCTATGAAGGGCTGAATTTGCAGGGAATCGAACCCAGCCCTTACACATATGTTTAATAAATACACAGTTCATGACTGTTAAACATACAGGGAATCGAACCAGGGATCCTTCGCAATGTGTGTGTGTAGTAAAATACAGTCCAAGGCATTTAATCTATCCCCATGCAGGGCTAAATCTACAGGGAGGAATCGAACGCGGGACTTATTTTAGCACTATGAAAGCTTAAACGCGCATTTTCCCCGATGCCCTGGAATCAAACCCTGGACCTATCTCTAATTAATAAATAAAAAAAATTCCCGCTGAATATTATAATTTTAATCCGTTGAGGTAGGACACAAAGTTTATTTATCGTTTTATTCCCCCTAAAAAATATTAACGCCGCTTTCACAAAAAAACTTCTGACGAACATAGCCGCAAAATGGCACTATATTACACAAAATCAGTAACGTTCAAAAATTAAAAATAATTACTTTTAATTATGTTTAAAATATTGTTTCGAGTTGGACAAAAAAAGAAATGAAATATTATGAGAAAATTTAAGTTTACGTTATTTTAAATGTAATATATAACAGGCAATTAAAGAATTAAAGATCTTTACATTTTTTAACAAAACTGTGAAACAAGTGCTGGCAACCCAAAACATAAACATGTGATTTTCGAACTGTCATCCAGGTAAAAAAAAACACATCGTGAATGGAATATAGTCACTGTGCTCCTAAAAGCGGTCAACTTAGACCGTTAATAACGGATTGGAGACATTCGGGCTGATTTCTCTAGGTTATAAATGGCCCTTGAGAGCAAAGAAACCAAACAAGAGGGAGAGAGAGATAGAGAGAGAGCATCTTAAGATTGGCTGAGAGGCACTCGGTCGGGTTTCTCTCTCTCTCTACGATGTCTTAACACAAGCAGGTAAAAATAGAAGAATAAAGGTTTTTAAGTGTATACTAGTACAATTCGATCTCGGGATGATATAATGGCGTTTGTGTGTGCGCGCGCGAGAAATAAACATAGACTATTTTCAAACTAGTGGCTACATGTAGCATGTACTTACATAGCAGCTGGTCGAGGGCGTCCAAATCTGCCCAAACAGACGGGGGAGCATTTCCCGCGACGCTGTGTGCCTCAGGCGGTAGGGGAGGCGGCGAGAGGATGCCCGGGGGTGTGGTTAGACCCCTCGGGAACGGCAGAGGACTTGCGTCCGCCCGGGTTGCCTCTGGCGGGGACATCGCGACGCTGGCAGACAGTCCGTCATCCAATCCCTGTGGGTCCCAGTAGTCTGAAATTAAAATAAATGCATATTAATTAGCATTTAGGGGGGTGGGTGGGGAAAAAAAGGAAGAAAGGCAATAGCACGTTGGGAAGTTTTTATGACGAGGGCAGCGACTTCCCTTTGTCCATGACAGGCTTTGTGGGGCTGACCGTGATTCATGTGTCCCCTATTTGCGGGATGTGGCAATTATCAGAATTTCAGCTCTGTGGGGTGAATTCCGGAAGTGAAAGCTGAGGGGAAAGGGTTGAACACACACCTGCGCTCACGATATATTCTTGTCCTGACGCGTCTGCCAGGCAACCTGGCGCCCCGATGACCTCAATATCTATTCTTGGCTACACACGCATTGTCTGCCCGCCAACCTGTAGACAGGAGGGGGAAGTGAAAGCTGCGAGAAAGGGTTGCACACACACCTGCTATTCTTGTCTCAACTCGTCTCTAAGCAAGAATCAACTGGTTTGCAGCCTGTAGAGGGGAGGGGCTGTAGGGGGGAGGGGCTGTAGGGGGGAGGGGCTGTAGGGGGGAGGGGCTGGAGGGGGGAGGGAGGAAAACCAACAGCGGAGTGAAGGAAAAAGTTGGCATTACACGACTGAAGCTCGATAGAGAAGGGTCGCAGCACCTCGGCAGCCATGAATAAAAACTCCAACACCCCCCCCCCCCCCCATCCTACCTTTGATAGAGAAGGGTCTCAGCAGCCATGGCGCGAGGAACGCCCAACTCCAACCAACAAGGCCACCGTGAATAAAAAACTCCAACACTCCTAATTAACAATAATCAATTAACGATAATTATTCACCAACATGTACGTGGTTGGACGGCTGGAGGGGAGGGGGGAAATAACAGCCAATCAGAGGAAAGTAGGTCAGGGGGGTGAGGGAAGCCAATCAGAGGAAAGTAGGTCAGGGTGGGGGAAGCCAGGTCAGGGGGTGGGGGAAAATAACAACCTATCAGAGAGCAGGAGGCGTGGTCACGTGACCTGTCTCGGCCAATCGGAGCGTGATCTCAGAGTGATTTACCAGGTCATACTAGCTACTGGTAGTGTATCTATGCACATAAAATACACTTTGAAAACTTTAATATTGCCTCGGCAATTGCAACACAATCCAGTCTATTGAATTATTATTTTAATATCATAAACAAAATATAGGTATACTCATTTAAAATCAAAATAAAAAAGTTTCTTTCAATACAACTTTTTAATGTTTTCCTATAAACATTTGGAAAGGTATGAAAGTTATTCAATTTGTTCCCAATCCCATGTAAGACATGTAAGATTTTGCGAGCGATATTCACAACAATTATTACAACCACCATAAAATTACTGTATTTCCCACACTAGTGGAAATATACTTATGGTGTGATATTAACATGTAGACTTTTGAAGCTGAAAGACAATGTTAATTTTCATAATTTGGGTGAAAAAAGTGGTTTAAGAATCAGTTTTTAGTATGCTTTCACTAGATGCATCAGTGAATGTTGTATAATAAATAATGGGGGCTTATTTGGTATAAATAATTGTGTTTATTTTTGAGCTACATAATTGCAACTCCCCTGATAATAAAAAGAGTAGTGTTGACGGGGATACCAATGTGATAGAAAGACACGTAAGTATCTATAAGCAGCAGTCACTGGAGGGAGATATAAGGCGGCCAGCTGACCATCTTGTAGATTGAGTGTGGGCGCGAGTTCAAACAATTTGCAAGGATAATTAGATCCCAAGGGGCTGTTTACTCGACGATATCAATGTTCCTACTTCGCCCACAACCTCTGGACACATGCTGCCATTACCATAATATACCAGAGATAGCTTGCACCACTAGACCCACGAGACTAGAGGAACACTAATGTGAAACAGGCAGCAAACACTTGCACCACTAGACCCACGAGACTACAGGAACACTAATGTGATACAGGCAGCAAACACTTGCACCAATAGACCCACGAGACTAGAGGAACACTAATGTGATACAGGCAACAAACACTTGCACCAATAGACCCACGAGACTAGAGGAACACTAATGTGATACAGGCAGCAAACACTTGCACCACTAGACCCACGAGACTAGAGGAACACTAATGTGATACAGGCAGCAAACACTTGCACCACTAGACCCACGAGACTACAGGAACACTAATGTGAAACAGGCAGCAAACACTTGCACCAATAGTTGGTGCTAGTTTAATCCTTAGTTGCTATTATTGTTTTATAGCTATAGAGCTTCTCCTAATCAAACACTAACAATCATTTGTATAACCACAAACACTATCTTGCACTAACAGACACTACTCGAACTAAAGATAACAATCATAATTTCACTGCTTCATTAAACCAGAAAGCTTGCTCGTGCCTTAAATTAAATATTACTTCTGAAAATTTAGATGTGGCTTGTCACGCTTATTTTCTACTTGTTCTTAAATCAGTTTTCACTTTTCAAAATTAGATGTAGAGTATTATATTTTGAATTCGAATACTTTTTCCAGCTAATTGTTTACCGTTTTGTTCAGTTTCGCTTCCAAAACAAACCTATTAGCGTTGATGTGTCATCCAGTAAATGTTCGCATGTTTATATAACGCTGATTTCTAATATAAAATATCGTAGCGTATTTAAAAAGTTATTTTGGTTGGATCAGGGAGTAACTAAAGTATCGTTGCGAGTCACGACTGTGGGTCCAAGGTTGTGTCTACTAATGAAACAAGCTGTCAGTTAATTGGAGTGAAGTTGGGATCATAATTGCTTGTTCCCGGGGAAAGTAGCTCTCTCACGGGCTGACGTCACTCGTTGACCTCTGGTGTCAACTGACCCCTCTCTCTCCTCTCCTTCTACATCGGACTGCTGGCCGAATAACCTCCACACCTGCAACATATCTTGTGACGCGACTGAAAGCGGGTTCATCTACCCCCAACATGGCAATCATTGGCCTGGAAAGAAATGATATAATCATTTAATTAGACAATTGTACCAATTCAATTGTTATTTGTAGAAAATCGAACAAAGTCATACATTATAAGAATACTGATGTGAATTCAGTAGTTGCACGGACAAAGGTATCAATCTCGTCACGTCCGAGTTTGTTTCAAAGGAAGGTAAGGGTGGGAATCACCCAAACGATGCATTGAGGTGGTTTTCATAAACGATTTTATACCCTCACTCAACGAAAATGTGGGTATATTTCCACCAAATTGTACCTTCCTCCTAATATTCCATTAAGAGGTTAATTTATAGAAAGTGAGCCCACTCTAGCATTGAGAAGTGATTGATCACAAGTGAAAACAATCACCAACAATCCTGATCACACGTGGAAACAATCACCAACAATCCTGATCACACGTGGAAACAATCACCAACAATCCTGATCACACGTGGAAACAATCACCAACAATCCTGATCACACGTGGAAACAATCACCAACAATCCTGATCACACGTGGAAACAATCACCAACAATCCTGATCACACGTGGAAACAATCACCAACCTGATCACACGTGGAAACAATCACCAACAATCCTGATCACAACGTGGAAACAATCACCAACAATCCTGATCACACGTGGAAACAATCACCAACACTCCTGATCACAAGTGAAAACAATCACCAACAATCCTGATCACACGTGGAAACAATCACCAACACTCCTGATCACAAGTGAAAACAATCACCAACAATCCTGATCACACGTGGAAACAATCACCAACAATCCTGATCACACGTGGAAACAATCACCAACAATCCTGATCACACGTGGAAACAATCACCAACAATCCTGATCACACGTGGAAACAATCACCAACAATCCTGATCACACGTGGAAACAATCACCAGCAATCCTGATCACACGTGGAAACAATCACCAACAATCCTGATCACACGTGGAAACAATCACCAACACTCCTGATCACAAGTGAAAACAATCACCAACAATCCTGATCACACGTGGAAACAATCACCAACACTCCTGATCACAAGTGAAAACAATCACCAACAATCCTGATCA
>JBCFYV010011164.1:58422114-58446577 GCA_039000515.1 Timema cristinae
CTACATGTCTATCAGGAAAGCCAAATCCCACAGTGATTGTTCCTTTTTGAGAAGTGCACACTCATCGGGCAGCTTGTTGATCTCTTTGGTAAAAATTCAAAACATTGTGTTGCAGGTTCTAAAATCTCCTTAGTGCCTTCGTTGCCTTTTTATAACCAACATACACTGCAATAAAGAAGTAACCTCTCAATCGCACCACTGGATCAAATCCTTGGCACACAGGGCTTCTTGTTGTAAATACAGGGGTACTTAAATATCTTCTTTTCTAAATATTCCTCAATCAAAGTACACGCCCTTTTGACTTACCAGACATGGCGGGGCTCACTTGGACACAGCTTTGTCTAATTTTGCCATCCGTATCTTTTTGCATTCAATGACACCCTTCATTTCTTCGAAAATGTTTTCGCCTCGAAAAATCAAAATTGTTATTTATGCAACGTATAAAAACACTGATTGCGCTGTTTAGGTAGTAGCGCAACTTTATATCCAAAGCCAAGGAAAAATAACAAGGAATCAATTTGTGAATTAACATTGTCTGCCATCTCATCTATAC
Organism: Timema cristinae; assembly: GCA_039000515.1. Lineage (NCBI taxonomy): Eukaryota > Metazoa > Arthropoda > Insecta > Phasmatodea > Timematidae > Timema > Timema cristinae. The sequence goes on from JBCFYV010011164.1 coordinate 58,422,668, forward strand.
GTCGTATCCATCTCATCTATATGTCGCACCCATCTCATCTATATGTCACATCCATCTCATCTATATGTCACATTCATCTCATCTATATGTCACATCCATCTCATCTATATGTCACATACATCTCATCTATACGTCACATCCATCTCATCTATACGTCACATCCATCTCATCTATACGTCACATCCATCTCATCTATATGTCACATCCATCTCATCTATATGTCACATTCATCTCATCTATATGTCACATCCATCTCATCTATATGTCACATTCATCTCATCTATATGTCACATCTATCTCATCTATATGTCGCATCCATCTCATCTATATGTCACATACATCTCATCTATACGTCACATCCATCTCATCTATATGTCACATCCATCTCATCTATATGTCACATTCATCTCATCTATATGTCACATCCATCTCATCTATATGTCACATACATCTCATCTATACGTCACATCCATCTCATCTATACGTCACATCCATCTCATCTATACGTCACATCCATCTCATCTATATGTCACATCCATCTCATCTATATGTCACATACATCTCATCTATACGTCACATCCATCTCATCTATATGTCACATTCATCTCATCTATATGTCACATCCATCTCATCTATATGTCACATTCATCTCATCTATATGTCACATCCATCTCATCTATATGTCACATTCATCTCATCTATATGTCACATTCATCTCATCTATATGTCACATCCATCTCATCTATATGTCACATTCATCTCATCTATATGTCACATCCATCTCATCTATATGTCACATTCATCTCATCTATATGTCACATCTATCTCATCTATATGTCGCATCCATCTCATCTATATGTCACATACATCTCATCTATACGTCACATCCATCTCATCTATATGTCACATTCATCTCATCTATATGTCACATCCATCTCATCTATATGTCACATTCATCTCATCTATATGTCACATCTATCTCATCTATATGTCGCATCCATCTCATCTATATGTCACATACATCTCATCTATACGTCACATCCATCTCATCTATATGTCACATTCATCTCATCTATATGTCACATCCATCTCATCTATATGTCACATTCATCTCATCTATATGTCACATTCATCTCATCTATACGTCACATCCATCTCACCTATATGTCGCTTCACAGTATTTCTCGAAAGTGCGATCTCATCAACCATTTTCTGAACCTTGAGATTACCGCTATGTTTTGCGAATATTTGTAGGCTAGATTTTATTATTTCCTCACCATCAGAATATGGCTTCTTTTTTCGGGCTAGAAGAAAATAAAGCTCATAAGAAACTCTTACAAAGGTAGACAATTCTTTACTTTTTCTGTGAAATAAAGTTTGCTGTCGATGCAGAGATGTTTTCTTTTTATTAATAAAGTCCGTTTGTAAAGTTGAGCCCACGGGATATTTATTGTTGAAACCCGTATGCATTTGCTTGAAATACCGCTGTAAATGGAATTTTTTGGGAACAGAAACACAAGCCCCACAAATCAAACAAACTGGTTTTGGTGTGTTTTGTTTTGTGAATAAAAACTGTTCTTCCCAAGCTGGGTTGAAATCCCTGGAAGTGATATCTTCCTCGTACTTTCGTTTGGAAGTAAAGGGCTTGCTGAGAGACATTATAAACAACTCGTGCACAGCCGAAAACCGAATAGCAACGTTCCGCGCGACAACACTCAACTAGTGAACACTATATAGGACAGATTATCATCAGTCCAGTTCCAGCCATGACACACCGACACGATACGCTATGGCCAACGATTGAGCTTTAACCTAAAGTACACAGCTAGAATACTAGAGACAGTAACAGAAATCTTTGATAGGGATTTTTGTAATCTTACAGTTTTAACACTAACATTTTGTCCTCGTCCGCGTGCCACAAGCTACCTGGCCTCCTTCCTCTTGAGCCACACACTCTACCTTCATATATCTGCTTCGTCAATCATCTTCTAAACAGGCCCCAATCAACATAATACGCTTCTTTTACACTGACCAAATTACTTCCTTTCCAAATTGCATTACTTCGATATTTGAAAATAAAATAAAATAAAATATGACAAATATGAATTGTGATGTATGACCCAGGTGAAATTTAGCCTACATTTTAAAGAAAGAAAATTAATTAAATTGTAAAATGTGTGGTCTAAGACAGTATAATCATCAATAACTCAAAGTAAAGACATTTAAAGTAGCACCTTCAGTTGAAAAAAACTGATAATGTGAAAATATAAGCTTAAAGATATTATAAAATAAGAACAAAACTCCATATCATTTTAAAATGTGTTGTATTTTGCTAGCCAAGATATCTATGTTCGGTTCATTACCTTGTGGTCTTATATCTAATTAACGGTGGACTTCACAAAGTTAACTATGACATGGTGTTGAATGTAAAGGTTGTTGACATTTTATGGACTTAAAAATTGTATACCACGCTGGAAAAAGTTTGATTTAAGGTTTATTCTAATCTTGGCTTTCCATCCGAGTCAAGTTCACGTCTCATTGATTTGCTATTTTTGTTCTAGACTGTACATACAGAATTAAAACTCGTTCACTGAACGCTTAGTTAAGAAAAACATTATTTTAACATCATAGGAGAATTTATTGAAAATAGTTGTAGTCATTTATTGTCACATTTGAACTAAATGTCGGCTCTCTCATTGTTAATCAGTATTATTGATTGAATCCAATCGTTGAGAATTAAAATGGAAAATATTTATATGCATTTATCCCACCGGTACTTATTTAAAAGGAAGAATATTTTAACTGGTCATGAGGCTTTTTTGAATCGCGTCTTACTACCAGCTTGAGATATTTGTATTTAATCGCATTAAGAGGGCAAGGACAATGAAGGCAAATTATGAGGGAAATGTTTACCCGTTTATGAAGCATGAGAAACCATTGTTATATTACAAGTCTTGGCGAGCGTTAATAGTTGTATACTAACCTCCACGTTGTGTCGCCATTTGTTACATTACGTTTCTTCAGCCCCTCGTTGGAATGCTATTTGTTACACTTTTCGCGTTCCGCCCCTCGTTGGACGTCATTTATTACACTTCGTAATATTTTTGATTATAAATGCCCCACGTTGTGTCGCTATTTGCTATATTACATAACAGAGTCATTTAAGAGTCACTCCGTAAATCATTATTTCTATTACGCAACTATGTGCTTTACTTATAATGCCTCTTTCCTTATCATTAGACTTTAATAAATGATAATATATCACATAAAGTTTGATATCTGTTTATTCTTTAAATTGAAATCATATTGTTATTAATATTTTCTAATCGAAACACGATCATGTAGAGGGCCTAGCAACTTATAATCACTGATCGCTTAAAGCACGTCCATTCAAGACCACGACCGATTGCACAGTGAAAAACTAAGTTTCAAAAAGTCACATATATCTGAGTTCAATAGAAGCTTCTCGAAGGAATCTTCCTAACGGTAAATTACACACCTACAAACCCAGAAAGAAAAATACCTATTGCGTTTGGATGTTTCTCGAAGAGGAAATACTTTAAAAGACGTTAACATTTCTTAAGCTTAGCTCCAGTAGATGCTGCCATCTTACCACGAGGCGCGAACTAACTAGTAAATAATTTAGAGGAAGACGTGATTTAAGCGCCACGTAATAGGTTGTAAAATTTAAATAAAGTAAAATATGTTTAATTATATGTAAAATATTTTTGAATATATGAATAATTAGGATGATAAATGGTCAATGCTTTCAAATACTCCTTAGGGTCAATCTATTGCATTACACCATTTAGTAAAAAATAACTCTCCTTCCACCGTAACGGCAATGAACCTCGGCCTCTTTGTTACCTACACATTAGACCAAAATAGATTGACGTTTAGTCCACGTGGTCACCAACGTGGGTTCGAACAAGTCTTTTTTTTTAAGTTTTCCAAACACTATTCGTTACGTCTTTCTGCTTGTAAACTATTTATATAAAGCAGGAACATGTGAAAAAGCTGGTACAGTACACTATTCTGTTCCATGTGAGATAATTTCAATGACCATGAACATGCCAAGTCACACATTCCCCCGAGTATTCGTGAGAACGTGTGATTGATTGCAATTACCATTCCTGTCCCGAGCCTGAAGGAATCACGGAACATTCTCACGCCCTCAGAGTCATCAAGTAGGAACAGTTGGTCAAACAAATAGTAACTTCACACTTCTTTGAGTGCGTTAAAAACCTCAACCTGAAGGAGTCGTTGGGATGTAAAACAAGCTCCTTCTAGTGGAAGGACAAACTGGGTCCACGCGCCATGGGGGGCTCAAATAGGGACCCCCCTAACCTCTAGTGAATAGGGGGGGACGGATTTAGCTTTGCTATCTTACGCATTCAAAGAGTTTACTTAAATCTCTTTCTAAAATGTGCGGGAAGAATACGTTGTGGGGTCCCAAGTGTTGGCCCGTGAAAATGTTCCATTGTTATTTGTTCGTGGGAAGTTCCTGTCACTCACGGACCGAGCTGGGTCTGTTTTTTTTGTGGAATGAATGAGTGACGTTGACTTGCAATGGTTTTGTAGGTGTGTGTCCAAGTTGATACACCTGCTACAGTTAGTCGCCCTGTCACCCTGGCTCGACCTACCTGTCAATGGGGACAACACCTTTCACCTTTCTATCAAAATAAAGTGGCCGGCCGCAGTCTCTTTTTGACAGGGCTATTTTGACAACGTATTGACTTTATTCTTTGCCAACCACTTTTGTCCAAAAATCCTGTTTATTAAGACATTACTATGTGAGTAGATAGTGAGGAGATCTATGTTGACATTTTCATACATCACAGGCCTAAAATAATGACTTGAATACGTTTACATCCATCAAGATACACACTGTGTGATGCTTGCTTATAGATACTAGTGCTAGAAGTGACTATCAGCAATATCTAACAAGGGAGGATGACTAGTGCTAGAAGTGACTGTCAGCAATATCTAACAAGGGAGGATGACTAGTGCTAGAAGTGACTATCAGCAATATCTAACAAGGGAGGATGACTAGTGCAAGAAGTGACTATCAGCAATATCTAACAAGGGAGGATGACTAGTGCTAGAAGTGACTGTCAGCAATATCTAACAAGGGAGGATGACTAGTGCTAGAGGTGACTATCAGCAATATCTAACAAGGGAGGATGACTAGTGCTAGAGGTGACTGTCAGCAATATCTAAAAGGTAAGATGACTAGTGCTAGAAGTGACTATCAGCAATATCTAACAAGGGAGGATGTACAGTGCTAGAAGTGACTGTCAGCAATATCTAACAAGGGAGGATGACTAGTGCTAGAAGTGACTGTCAGCAATATCTAACAAGGAAGGATGACTAGTGCTAGAAGTGACTGTCAGCAATATCTAACAAGGGAGGATGACTAGTGCTAGAAAGTGACTGTCAGCAATATCTAACAAGGAAGATGACTAGTGCTAGAAGTGACTGTCAGCAATATCTAACAAGGGAGGATGACTAGTGCTAGAAGTGACTGTCAGCAATATCTAACAAGGAGGATGACTAGTGCTAGAAGTGACTTCAGCAATATCTAACAAGGAGGATGACTAGTGCTAGAAGTGACTAGTCAGCAATATCTAACAAGGTAAGATGACTAGTGCTAGAAGTGACTGTCAGCAATATCTAAAAGGGTACGATGCTGAAGTGCGTAGATTAAGAAGTGACTGTCATCAATATCTAACAAGGTAAGATGACTAGTGCTAGAAGTGACTTCAGCAATATCTAACAAGGAGTGACAGTCTAGAAGTGACTGTCAGCAATATCTAACAAGGTAGGATGACTAGTGCTAGAAGTGACTATCAGCCAATATCTAACAAGGGAAAGGATGTACTAGTGCGTGAAGAAAGTGACTATCAGCAATATCTAACAAGGAGGATGACTAGTGCTAGAAGTGACTATCAGCAATATCTAACAAGGGAGGATGACTAGTGCTAGAAAGTGACTATCAGCAATATCTAACAAGGGAGGATGACTAGTGCTAAGAAGTGACTGTCAGCAATATCTAACAAGGGAGGATGACTAGTGCTAGAAGTGACTGTCAGCAATATCTAACAAGGTAAGGATGACTAGTGCTAGAAGTGACTGTCAGCAATATCTAACAAGGTAAGATGACTAGTGCTAGAAGTGATTCGCAATACTAACAAGGAGATACTATGCTAGAAGTGACTGTCAGCAATATCTAACAAGGAGGATGACTAGTGCTAGAAGTGACTGTCAGCAATATCTAACAAGGGAGGATGACTAGTGCTAGAAGTGACTTCAGCAATATCTAACAAGGGAGGATGACTAGTGCTAGAAGTGACTGTCAGCAAATCTAACAAGGGAGGATGACTAGTGCTAGAGTGACTATCAGCAATATCTAACAAGGAGGATGACTAGTGCTAGAAGTGACTATCAGCAATATCTAACAAGGGAGGATGACAGTGCTAGAAGTGACTGTCAGCAATATCTACAAGGTAGATGACTAGTGCTAGAAGTGACTATCAGCAATATCTAACAAGGGAGGATGACTAGTGCTAGAAGTGACTATCAGCAATATCTAACAAGGGAGATGACTAGTGCTAGAAGTGACTTCAGCAATATCTAACAAGGGAGATGACTAGTGCTAGAAGTGACTATCAGCAATATCTAACAAGGGAGGATGACAGTGCTAGAAGTGACTGTCAGCAATATCTAACAAGGGAGGATGACAGTGCTAGAAGTGACTGTCAGCAATATCTAACAAGGAGGATGACTAGTGCTAGAGGTGACTATCACAATATCTAACAAGGTAAGATGACTAGTGCTAGAAGTGACTATCAGCAATATCTAACAAGGGAGGATGTACAGTGCTAGAAGTGACTGTCAGCAATATCTAACAAGGGAGGATGACTAGTGCTAGAGTGACTATCAGCAATATCTAACAAGGGAGGATGACTAGTGCTAGAGTGACTGTCAGCAATATCTAACAAGGTAAGATGACTAGTGCTAGAAGTGACTATCAGCAATATCTAACAAGGAATGACAGTGTGAAGTGACGTCAGCAATATCTAACAAGGGAGATGACTAGCTAGAAGTGACTCAGCAATATCTAACAAGGAGGATGACTAGTGCTAGAAGTGACTGTCAGCAATATCTAACAAGGAGATGACTAGTGCTAGAAGTGACTATCAGCAATATCTAACAAGGTAAGATGACTAGTGCTAGAAGTGACTCAGCAATATCTAACAAGGGAGGATGACAGTGCTAGAAGTGACTATCAGCAATATCTAACAAGGGAGGATGACTAGTGCTAGAAGTGACTATCAGCAATATTAACAAGGGATGTACAGTGCTAGAAGTGACTATCAGCAATATCTAACAAGGGAGGATGACAGTGCTAGAAGTGACTCAGCAATATCTAACAAGGGAGGATGACTAGTGCTAGAAGTGACTGTCAGCAATATCTAAAAGGAGATGACTAGTGCTAGAAGTGACTGTCAGCAATATCTAACAAGGTAGATGACTATGCTAGAAGTGACTGTCAGCAATATCTAAAAAGAGGTAGATGACTAGTGCTAGAAGTGACTGTCAGCAATATCTAACAAGAGGATGACTAGTGCTAGAAGTGACTTCAGACAATATTAACAAGGAGATGACTAGTCTAAGAAGTGACTGTCAGCAATATCTACAAGAAATACAGTAGAAGTGACTATCAGCAATATCTAACAAGGGAGGATGACTAGTGCTAGAAGTGCTATCAGCAATATCTAAAAGGGAGGATGACTAGTGCTAGAAGTGACTATCAGCAATATCTAACAAGGAGGATGACTAGTGCTAGAAGTGACTGTCAGCAATATCTAACAAGGGAGGATGACTAGTGCTAGAAGTGACTATCAGCAATATCTAACAAGGGAGGATGACTAGTGCTAGAAGTGACTTCAGCAATATCTAACAAGGGTAGATTGACTAGTGCTAGAAGTGACTATCAGCAATATCTAACAAGGGAGGATGACAGTGCTAGAAGTGACTATCAGCAATATCTAACAAGGGAGGATTGACAGTGCTAGAAGTGACTTCAGCAATATCTAACAAGGAGATTGACAGTGCTAGAAGTGACTATCAGCAATATCTAACAAGGGAGGATGACTAGTGCTAGAAGTGACTATCAGCAATATCTAACAAGGGAGGATGACTAGTGCTAGAAGTGACTGTCAGCAATATCTAACAAGGAGATGACTTGAGTGCTAGAAGTGACTGTCAGCAATATCTAACAAGGTAAGATGACTAGTGCTAGAAGTGACTGTCAGCAATATCTAACAAGGTAAGATGACTAGTGCTAGAAGTGACTGTCAGCAATATCTAACAAGGGAGGTTATGACTAGTGCTAGAAGTGACTGTCAGCAATATCTAACAAGGAAGATGACTAGTGCTAGAAGTGACTGTCAGCAATATCTAACAAGGGAGGATGACTAGTGCTAGAAGTGACTGTCAGCAATATCTAACAAGGAGGATGACTAGTGCTAGAAGTGACTATCAGCAATATCTAACAAGGGAGGATGTACAGTGCTAGAAGTGACTGTCAGCAATATCTAACAAGGGAGGTTGTACAGTGCTAGAAGTGACTATCAGCAATATCTAACAAGGAGGATGACTAGTGCTAGAAGTGACTATCAGCAATATCTAACAAGGGAGGATGACAGTGCTAGAAGTGACTGTCAGCAATATCTAACAAGGAGAGTGTACTAGTGCTAGAAGTGACTGTCAGCAATATCTAACAAGGGAGGATGACTAGTGCTAGAAGTGACTATCAGCAATATCTAACAAGGGAGGATGTACAGTGCTAGAAGTGACTGTCAGCAATATCTAACAAGGGAGGTTGTACAGTGCTAGAAGTGACTAGTCAGCAATATCTAACAAGGTAAGATGACTAGTGCTAGAAGTGACTATCAGCAATATCTAACAAGGTAGGATGTACAGTGCTAGAAGTGACTGTCAGCAATATCTAACAAGGAGGTTGTACAGTGCTAGAAGTGACTTCAGCAATATCTAACAAGGGAGGATGACTAGTGCTAGAAGTGACTATCAGCAATATCTAACAAGGGAGGATGTACAGTGCTAGAAGTGACTGTCAGCAATATCTAACAAGGTAAGATGACTAGTGCTAGAAGTGACTATCAGCAATATCTAACAAGGGAGGATGACTAGTGCTAGAAGTGACTTCAGCAATATCTAACAAGGGAGGTTGTACAGTGCTAGAAGTGACTGTCAGCAATATCTAACAAGGAAGATGACTAGTGCTAGAAGTGACTATCAGCAATATCTAACAAGGGAGGATGACTAGTGCTAGAAGTGACTTCAGCAATATCTAACAAGGGAGGTATGTACTAGTGCTAGAAGTGACTATCAGCAATATCTAACAAGGGAGGATGACTAGTGCTAGAAGGTGACTTCAGCAATATCTAACAAGGTGAGGATGTACAGTGCTAGAAGTGACTGTTAGCAATATCTAACAAGGGAGGATGACTAGTGCTAGAGTGACTGTCAGCAATATCTAACAAGGTAAGATGACTAGTGCTAGAAGTGACTGTCAGCAATATCTAACAAGGTAAGATGACTAGTGCTAGAAGTGACTGTCAGCAATATCTAACAAGGTAGATGACTAGTGCTAGAGTGACTAGTCAGCAATATCTAACAAGGAGGATGACTAGTGCTAGAAGTGACTATCAGCAATATCTAACAAGGGAGGATGACTAGTGCTAGAAGTGACTGTCAGCAATATCTAACAAGGTAAGATGACTAGTGCTAGAAGTGACTATCAGCAATATCTAACAAGGGAGGATGACTAGTGCTAGAAGTGACTGTCAGCAATATCTAACAAGGGAGGTTGTACTAGTGCTAGAAGGTGACTATCAGCAATATCTAACAAGGGAGGATGACTAGTGCTAGAAGTGACTAGTCAGCAATATCTAACAAGGTAAGGTGACTAGTGCTAGAAGTGACTATCAGCAATATCTAACAAGGGAGGATGACTAGTGCTAGAGTGACTGTCAGCAATATCTAACAAGGTAAGTTGACTAGTGCTAGAAGTGACTATCAGCAATATCTAACAAGGGAGGATGACTAGTGCTAGAGGTGACTATCAGCAATATCTAACAAGGGAGGATGACTAGTGCTAGAGGTGACTATCAGCAATATCTAACAAGGGAGGATGACTAGTGCTAGAAGTGACTGTCAGCAATATCTAACAAGGTAAGTTGACTAGTGCTAGAAGTGACTATCAGCAATATCTAACAAGGGAGGATGACTAGTGCTAGAGGTGACTATCAGCAATATCTAACAAGGGAGGATGACTAGTGCTAGAGGTGACTATCAGCAATATCTAACAAGGGAGGATGACTAGTGCTAGAAGTGACTGTCAGCAATATCTAACAAGGTAAGTTGACTAGTGCTAGAAGTGACTATCAGCAATATCTAACAAGGGAGGATGACTAGTGCTAGAGGTGACTATCAGCAATATCTAACAAGGGAGGATGACTAGTGCTAGAGGTGACTATCAGCAATATCTAACAAGGGAGGATGACTAGTGCTAGAAGTGACTATCAGCAATATCTAACAAGGGAGGATGGATGACTCGTGAATAGTTCTTCAAGTCAGCATTGTAAGATGTGTATTAGTGTCTGCAGCTGATAATGAAACCAGACTCTGACTTGCTACTGGCTCGTGCGTGATACTAGTTTTGCAATTCACCGCACAGTAACTAGAAGAAAGTGGGTGCATGCTAATATGATACCATGACATAGTGTAGGGCATATTATTTATGTGAATTTGATTATTCATCATTGTTAACACAAGTCATGTTTCTGTTTGTATAAATACTTCCTCATAATCATTATTTTAAATATAAATAATTTAGGCTGATACAAAATTGGAAATCAGGCCAAAATAAATTTTGGTTTATTTAATAAACCAGTGTATTTCATAAAATCCCATTAATATATTTATTAAAGTATTGAAAATGTTTTGTTGTTTAACTGGATTTTACCTGTTTATTAGAAAATTCCAACCGTCACCGATGCCAATTGGTAAAGTGGGAGACAAATTGGTTTAGGATCCTTGAAAGAGAGAAAGTTTTGTCTAAAAATGTCTAGTTTGATATTTATGTGGACATATAGAATATTCAATAAGAATCTACCCAACTTGTTATATTATGCTATGATAGTAAGCTGACATGATTAGATAGTTGGCCAACTTATCACGAAAAGAATCCTGAATTTCAATAAGAAAAAAATAAAATATCAATAATATGAGTTAATTTATATATTAGATTACAAATTTCTAAGTATTAGGGTTTAATATTGTAGTTTTGTGTGCTACAGGTGAAAATCTGGTTCCAGAATCATCGGTACAAATGCAAGAGGCAAGCAAAAGAAAAGGCCATGGCGGAACAGAACGCACAAAACCAGGTAGAACTAACCGATTCTTATTTAGCAGATATACTACCTTCTAGCTCTGGTGTTTGAACTGGCTCACAACACCTTTTGTCTAGCAGATATACTACCTTCTAGCTCTGGTGTTTGGACTGGCTCACAACACCTTTTGTCTAGCAGATATACTACCTTCTAGCTCTGGTGTTTGGACTGGCTCACAACACCTTTTGTCTAGCAGATATACTACCTTCTAGCTCTGGTGTTTGAACTGGCTCACAACACCTTTTGTCTAGCAGATATACTACCTTCTAGCTCTGGTGTTTGAACTGGCTCACAACACCTTTTGTCTAGCAGATATACTACCTTTACTTTCTTTAGTGTGCGAATCAACTATAAATGTCAAGGAATGTGATATATAATGAAGGTTGTCTAACTCTATCACACAACTCCACTCCCGGCTAAGGAAGGAATGTGATATATAATGAAGGTTGTCTAACTCTATCACACAACTCCACTCCCGGCTAAGGAAGGAATGTGATATATAATGAAGGTTGTCTAACTCTATCACACAACTCCACTCCCGGCTAAGGAAGGAATGTGATATATAATGAAGGTTGTCTAACTCTATCACACAACTCCACTCCCGGGTAAGGGAAGAATTCAACACGGTCCTGCCAATGTAAACAAGTGCTTGCTAGTTGGACTGATACAGCCAAGGCATTGTCCCCAGAGGTGTCCTACAAAAACAACACACATTTCAGCACTGGCGGGTAAGGCTCGACATTTGTGTCTTTCTTATTATTCCGTTTCTGTCATTGGTCCATGTTTGATCACGTGAACAAATAAATTCCTTGTCTCCCTACAATCTCGCTACTTCAACAAGATAGTCGTGCTGAGAGCAACAAGGGGCTAAGTACCAGTAGCAGTATTAGTTGTGACATTTACAACGAACACGTCCATCAGCTTGTTCCGTGGTTCAGCGCAAGAGAGGATTTCTCGGTGATAAACTCTGCTTTGTTCCCTGGGGACCTCTAAACAAATGTTATTATTGCGTATTTGTTCGTTCAACTATTTCGGTAATCCTCATTGGTGGATACGCAGATCAAGTAGCCAGTCCTGTTTGGTTCACTAATGACATAGAGGTCTGTGTTTGAGTCAAGACTAGGTGCATCTACCTGTGATATTTCATGAATAGCTAGCTTCCCACTCTCTTTCCACGCAAATGCGGGAAACTGTTCTCAAACATTTTTATTTCCTCATCTCTCTTTTATTGGTGTCAACATGCAGACATTCTGGCCAGGAATTAAGTCTTGAAGCATGGACAAATAACTATTCTAGCACGGGTCATTAGTGTTGAGTAACTTACTGCTGTTTTAGGTTAAGCTGTTATGGATATTGTCTTAGTAACTATACTTTGAATTATGTGAATTGAATAAAAAATTTGAACAAGTCATTGTAAAGGGGTTCGAAACTTGACAAAACTAATGTTTTATTTTGATTAGCCTAATGATTTGTAGCTAATCTTTATATTTTGTAATATCTAAAATATCTGATAAAACACACTTTTCAAGATAATATAGTGTTTACCCGTATTGGTGGCCACGTGGTCTAAATGTCAAGATCAATTATTATTATTCTCTGGTGATAGATAGGTCATGTCTCGAGTCCTAGTCAGGTGCATTTTCCTAAATGTTCCACCACTTTACCACCCTCCGCAAATTCTGGTACATTTTCTCTCAATCCTATTTTCAACAAAAGAGTTTTCTTACTTTAAACCTGTAAATTTTGTGTTCTTTTGTGAATCTGTCCTGAGACAGGTACCAACCAATTGGAAGTTTTCTATTTTTCTCTGTCCTGAGCATCTTCTTTCATACTTTTGTAGTTTCTTGTTTCTCTCTTGTATCTGTTAGTATTCAAAACCTCCCTCTTCCTCATTTTTCCCTCTATCCTCCCCTCCAAAATCCTCTTCATTAAACAATCCCTACGTATTGTGTGGCCTAACCGAGATGTTTTTCTCTTCCCTGTCATACACAGTCATCAGGCTCCTTTCTTCTCCTATCCTTGTAAACATATCATTCCATTTTACCTTCCACACTCTTCTTCACAACCACATTTCAAAATCCTCTAAATTCCTTTGTTCCCTATTTCTGATAGTCCACGTCACCACACTCCATACGTCACCACACTCCATACGTCACCACACTCCATACAAAACACTTTGCAAACCTTTTTATTAATTCAATATTAATCTCAGTTCTTCCCGTTGTCAGTAATCCTCTAACCATTCCCTTTACTCCCTTACTCGCGGTTATCCTACTTTTAACTTCCTCCGTACATTATTTATTCCAAATCACCAAACTCTCCAAATATTTGAACGCCATTACTTGTTGTATATTCTTCCCTTCAATAGATATAACAACATTACCTTCTTCCTTTACAATTCTTATCACTTCCGACTTAACGATGTTTACCTTCATTCCAAATTCCTTTCCCACTCATATAATACCATCCATCATATGCTGCAGTTATTGTTCCAACTCTGCTATCACCACTTGATCGTCCACGTACTTAGTGGTTTTTAGTCGTTCTTTACCTAATATAATACCTCGTGATCCTTCTAGAGCTTTCTTTGTCAACTTTTTGGCGTATATTTGAAAGTACTGGTGGGATACAGCATCCTTGTCTCACTCCTCTTCCAATGCTCATCTCTTCCATTTCATCTTCCTCCACTCTCCTCATCACTTTCTGTTCCGTGTAAGCTACATTATCAGCCTTGTATACTTCCAGTTTATACCAATGCTCCTCCAAACCTTAAGTAGCATACTTCATTCCACTCGATCAAATGCTTTCTCGTAGACAATAAAACAAATATACATTTCTCGGTCAATTTCCAACACTGGATCTGCCAGCCAACTGTACCCCTGGTCCTTCTTTTCTTTCTAAAACCAAACTGGTCTTCTCCCAAGTTCTCCTCCAATTTCCTCTATATTTTACTCAGCAATATCCTTGTCACAGCCTTGGTAATTTTACATATAAAACTATTTGTCATATAGGAATTCTTTGTTAAGGGAACCAAAATGGTCTTTCGCCCAAATGCCAGTGTCACATATCCTATTGACTAGATTGAATAGTCTTGATATAGCGCCAGTCCCTAAGATCTTTAGTGCCGCAGATGCTATTCAATCACATCCCATTTCTTTTATTTTCCTAATATCTTGGATCACCTTCTCAACGTCCCATCTTTCTATCTTCGCTCCACGGTCCTCATCTTTACATTCCAGCTCTTCTTCCAACACCAGTCCTCCATTCCTCCTTGTTTTCTTCTGAGCATGATATTATCCTTCCCTGATTGATTAACATGCCTTGCTTGCTTATCTTCTTTCCTTGCGTCTTTCCTCGTTAAACTATTTGCTGTTCTATACATTTCTTCCGCTTTCCTTTCCTTTTACAGTTCTTCCAACTCTCAAATAGTTTCCACTACTATGTACGTATGTACGTATGTACGTATGTATGTATTGGTGAGATTGTAATTAAAAACATAAACATAAACATAAATAAACCTAAAGCTTTATCCCTCATGTAAGACGCCTGTGTCTTCCTTTATACCTTCTTTCGACCTCTCTGAGAGAGAAGTATTGTGATAATCAAGGAAATCGAACTCGAGAATGGGATTGATGTAAACGTTTCATGACATCCTTAAACAGAAAAAATTTTATGCTATGTCGTTTTTCTGTCTGTCTGTCTGTCTGTCTGTCTGTTGGACCAGAAGTAGATAGGGTTTTCCCAAGGTTACCTCGAGGGGTTTTTAGAGTTGGATATTTAACACTAAAAGTAATGATATTTTACTGAGGAGCAAAAAGAGAACAAATTGAGTTTCTCAAAATCTGCATTAAGTTTTTTTTAACAAATTTATTATTCAGGCATTGTTTATCACTATAAATAAAATGCAATTCTTGTTTTCGCATGAAAATAATTTCAAGAGCATTTTAGAAAAACGGAAATTTCTCATTTTGATCATATCGCAGCAAGGATTTGAGAAGAATAAATAACTTATCATTGTTGTAGTAGTACTATTAAAAATAAACGTATTTTAGTTTGGGATATATTTTTATAAAACCAATAATTTTTTAGCTATAAGCAAACATATATTTTATATGTAGGCGAAGTACTTTGAAATATGAATTTGATTGCTATGTTATTTGGTTGATAGAGATGATCGTCTTTTCCCAATGTTTCTGTTAAAGTGTATATTATTTCACTTATTCTCTTTGGTGTAATGTTAATGCAACAATGTATATTATTTTGTTTCAATTATCTTTAAGATTAAAGAGAGAGAAAGTCTGCGCGGTACACCATACCAATTATTATTTCAATTGATACTTTCCATGGACACATTTATGACCTTTAGAATTTCTATTAAATGCAATTAGCAACTGCGAGAGATAATCAAAAGTATTCATTTTACAAATACTTTCTTAAATTTGTTTTTAAGATCTGTTTCATCAATTGAATGCAAATAATGTACTATGAGACTTGAAAAATTTACTAGTACACTTATTTTGTTTTTGAACTCAAGACTATGCTAAAACTTTACCTTTTGCAGCCACCTTTAGTATAGCAAATAAAGTGAAGCCTATAAGACAAGAAAAAGCCGCAGAGAAACAAGAGTGAAATAGCATGGTTTTGAAGAACAATAGAATGTGAATATAATATTGTTCTCAGAAAGTTGCAACCCACACAGTCGCACAAATACCAAATATTGTTAAGTATGATTCTCCTCAAAAATATCAAATGTTAACTATGGATATTCCTCATCAACATCAGAATAAATAGCTCAGTGGAGACATAACTAACTAAGAAGGTGGACAGTTTATTTTTAAACCAAGATTGTTACATCTAATGCCTGTGCTAATGGTTTGTAGAAATCAATGGATAGTAAGTAGTATCTTAAAGTAATCTGGTTTGTTTCCCCCGACATTTTCTCTCATTTCTCTGCTATAAGATGCCAAACCACAGTTAAAGATGTTCGATCTCTATGAACGTTTAGCTATGTAGTTGTAGCTCAGATAATAATGTTTATGAAGATGAAAACAACAGCTCAGTTGTTAATGATAGTGATCTGGATGAAAACAACAGCTCAGTTGTTAATGATAGTGATCTGGATGAAAACTACAGCTCAGTTGTTAATGATAGTGATCTGGATGAAAACAACAGCTCAGTTGTTAATGATAGTGATCTGGATGAAAACAACAGCTCAGTTGTTAATGATAGTGATCTGGATGAAAACAACAGCTCAGTTGTTAATGATAGTGATCTGGATGAAAACAACAGCTCAGTTGTTAATGACAGTGATCTGGATGAATCCCACAAACCATATATGAAGGATTTTCAACTTATTTAATTAGTTTTTTCAATATAATTTCTGGTATTTCATACGCTTGCTTAAAATATTATGTGCTTACTGTGAAATCTAAAGTTAAGCCACTAATATATTATATTCATGACAAAAATAGGATAACGTGTTCCTTGCATTTTCATATTTCTAGTTTTCAAAAATGATAAATTCCTTTAAAATATATTTCAGCATTAAATGATTTTGTAGTATTGAAACAATGTAGGTTTGAATTCCAGCAAGAAATCCCTCCACAAAACTATTCTCGCCAAGGTTGGAGAACATGGAGTCTTCGCACTCCGTGCACAGAACACATGTTAGTCAAGTAAGAAGATGTTTTAAAAACCTTAGAGATTTGGGTTCATTTGATTTGAAAAATAGCTACCAATTTGAATTAATCAAACTTCTCAAAAACAAAATACCCTACCTTAAATAAAAACAACCTAAAAATCTATTTCAAGTAGGAATATCAGTGGACAGTACAGAACTAAAATTAATGGAGAGGAAGTATTAGTTTGTAAAAATATTTTTATGAATGTTAATTACTCAAAAATCCAAGGGAAGTTTAAACAATATTGTTTCACTTGTAGCAAGTAGTACCACAACACGAAAGAACGGGAACTGTACGAATGAAATAGATGACATCCCTTTGCAGTTTGCTAGAAATCATATAAATAGTATTCTTACATATGACATTTATTATAGCAGGTCTGTGAATATGGGAAGTCATTTTTCAACAGTGACATGTCTACTGTACGTATTCATATGTTTCTTATGTAGTAAATCTCTTAGGCAATCCGGTAAATTAACGTCCATACATACACATATTTTGTACTATCATATTGGATTTAAGTTGTCCAAGGCTGATATTTTCAAGTATATAAATAATCCAGCATCAAAATAGAGACATTGTGGTGGCATGGCAAATAAAACGAGGCAAGAGAACTTTAAACAAACCCACAATTACATCAAATATGAACTATATCTATGCGGGAACTTCTGATGAAAGAGTCCAAGTTTGATAATCCGAAGAAACTAATAATCAGTTTTAAATTTATAGTTTTTAATCTGACAGCAAGGCCAGCTTTTTACTGCAGGAAATGGTGGCTGTACAATCTTGGGATCCATAGCAGCAAAACAGGACAAGGATACGTATAAACGTAATAAAAACTTGCAGATAGAGGAAGTGAGTAAATCTGTGGTTTCATTCTCGAATTTCTTGAAGAAAAACCTTAAATAGAAAAGCTTAATGTTTTTTTTACGGACAATTGCTCAGGCCGAAATAAGAACTAGTTTGTGATAGTTCCTTAGCACCAACTCGTCAAAGAACAACGCCTAAAGAAAATTCATCATTATTTCCTGATATCTGGACACACTCACCTGCCATTCGACGTACATTTTGATTTATTAATAGAGAATGGCCACACGAGGTTTCTCCAAATCTTTTCACCAATGGAGTGGCTTGATATTATAAAGAAAGCAAACACAAAGAGACCATTTAAAGTGACAAGCATACAAGCAGATATTTTTAGTATCTACAGTCTTCATAAAAACTTAATTAAATCCAAACAAACAAAATGTGGCCAGGTTGTGGACTCTTCATATGCAATTATTGTATTCAAGTTCTTTATCCAGAACATGTGGGTGTGGGAGAAATAGACTAAGTTAAACTGTGTTATTTTAAAATAATGTATTTTGGATGTTATTTCCAGTTACTACTTATGTTTATCCATGTTTAGACCACTGGTTAACGTAAAATTTTCCCAGCTGTTTGTCAAAATATTATTTATAAATCATTTTTAATTTTAAAACAATCACGTTTTTTTAATAATAATTTTATTGCCATTATTAGCCATAATATTTCTTTCATAATTTTTTTTGTAAAGAATCAGAAAATCAATAACATGACCAGTCATGAGAATAGGTGTATTGTCAAAGTAAATAATGCTCATGTTCAGTAAATAATCAGAAGAGCAATAAATCGATAAGACCCACATTTTCACGCAATTGGATAAAGCGATTATTATTATTACTGGTATTAAATTGCACCATAACTTAAAAAAGAAATGCACATAAAGGTTTATATTAGTTTTGTTCTACAGTAGTTAAACCAACAAAAATATTATATAGATATAAATAGTTATATAATTTTTAAAACTTTATTATTTCTATACCTAAGTTTCTCCATCGGAAGGTTTGTCACTATACCCTACAATTTAAGTGTGAATATAGCTTTAATAGCCAACAAGATTATATATGAGCAATAGACATTTATAATTATATGTAAATGCAGCTTGATAGTTAACAAAACGACCAAATATCTTACAAAGCCTACATAAATAGAC
Source organism: Timema cristinae (assembly GCA_039000515.1). Lineage (NCBI taxonomy): Eukaryota > Metazoa > Arthropoda > Insecta > Phasmatodea > Timematidae > Timema > Timema cristinae. The sequence continues at coordinate 58,441,843 of JBCFYV010011164.1, forward strand.
GTATGAAACACTCAAATATATAAGATCATTCCTATAATAGGTCATCAGAAAAATGTAGCCCTAACTATATTACTTACGATTCATTCCTATTATTGTAATAATAAATATTTGAATTACTGATCAATTTTAGCGTTCTTATTTGTGCACTGCGCATGAGGCACTGCGCATGAGGCAATTAAGGGTTCCACGAAATTATAAGAATGCATACTTCATCACTTTGGAATATTAAAGCATCATGATAAAGTCTATCAAAAAATGTATTCTCGACTATAAATAACACTTTCCAAAAGGAATTTGAAGTTTTAAAATAAGAAATAATTTTATTAATAAGTCTCTCTACAAACACAGCATGTATTTTTAATAGAATAATTCCCACTGAACTAATCAAATATTTAACCCAATGCAATTAAGTTTATACAAATAAAAATAATTAATTTAAAAAAAATGTCCAATATGAGTGATTTGGAAATATCTAAAGTGCTCAAAATGGGTATCTTGTAAGTTTTAAACACTATGAATAATTAAACACACATACACATACATATAAAGTGGAATATATAAGTGGTATATAAATTGTATATATATATATAATATATATATATATATATATATATATATATATATATATATATATATATATATATATATATACATATACACACAATAAAGTGTTGGCCTGTATATCTGTTTGCTAAGATCTCTGGAACCGCTTAGGTGATTGTAATGCAGTGTTTTTATACTATGAAGATTTTAACAAGAAGGTTTTAGGTTATATAAAATGAATTAACTAAAAATAATTGATGTTTTTTTTAAAGATATTTTATTAAAACGAATGATAAATATTGAGTTCTCCTATTGAATGTAGAATTCATTGTTTTTTTATACAGCTTGATCACAAAATCCAAAGAGAAATTATATTTTATTTTAGTTGAATAGATTTGAATGCGGTATTTTCTATACACGAGTATTAGATTTTTTTGAAAGTTTATAAGCTATCTAAAAACTAGGCCTATATATGTATTCAAGGATATTAGCAGTGACATTAAAGGAAATAAAAGTGTTTTATATATACTGTGGGGAGGCAGAAAGTAAGTATTGCCACAAGTGCATCTACTGTTATGACTTGAGGGGAAAATCAATCACAACAATATAAGATTCGGTGATAAGTTCGGAGATTGTGTAGTCAAACATTCGCCTGTAACTGCATACAAGTGTACACGGCCCATACGAACTTGAATAGATCATATCCATGCATGAGGCAAACATTTTCCAAAGAGCTTTCAAAGAGCTTTCAAAGAGCTACTTACGTAGACCGTAATGATGGAGGGAGCTCAGAAACGATCCGTTCTTGGTTCTGACATTAATGTGCAGCTGTGCAGTTTCATAAAAATACATTAGTGATTGGCATCTGAGACCTATTTTATATGTTAAATATTAATGTATGATTTTTTTAAACTAATTATTTTGAAAGTGAACCTCTCATTTCCTCACTGGCACATTTTATACAGCTGGAAATTTTTCGTAACTGGCCTTAAGATTTAGTTTAAAATGAGTAATTTGTGAATTGTTTTTCATGATAGTCAATAATAATAATAATACTATATGCTACTTTCACAAAATATAAACAATTTGAGGGTAAGCCTAATTCACAAATAGCTAGTGTACATTTTTGAAAATTTGAAATATAAAAATTGTTTGAGCTGCCTCTCTTAGTTTTTTTGATGCAATAGTTTAATGCAATTACCAGGATCAATAAATTGTTCATTTTTGTCAGAAAACTTAATTAAGGGTGTTTTACCGAAAAACCTATTTTGTAAATTTCGCTACAAGCTATAAACACACTATGAGAAAGTTTTTATGATTATGTGGTAACATTCATTTATGTAAATAGTCAGATTTTAATGTTGAAAATGTTAAACAGATTATTTCTTTAAGTAGGATGTTGATGCTGGATTGTACGTTCTGTAAATGTCCTTGTTAAACTTGGTTTCAAGCAAACTGGTGCTGATCCTTGTTTGTTTGCTAGGAAGAAAGGATCTCCAAAAGCTGTTTATGGCCTTGTATGGGGATGATGGTTGCATACAACACAAGAGAGGTAGCAGAATTCATTAAATAACTAAAATGTGAATTTAAGATTACTTCAAAGACTGCGTCATGTTTCCTAGGACTAGAATAGGAATGCAGTAGTGAGGGCTCATTAAAAGTGTGTCAAACTGCTTATACAAATAAGATACTGGAACGTTTTGTCAAGAGTTAATGTAGACCAGCCCTGACCTTAATAATAAAAGAAGGAGAACATTCAGTGGGCGAAGAAAACCCTGCGAAAGAAGAGTTTCCATAATTACATGTATAGCAGCATAGATCTACCTGAGGGTAGGAAGTCAACCATACATTGATTATGCTATTGGGTTTTTATCAAGAAAACTGGAAAACCCAACTGAATAAGACTGAATTTGAGTCAATAGGGTTTTCCGCCACTTGCAGAGTACTAAGGACTATGGAATTACCTCCAAGCCAAGATTTGAGGAAGGGTTTCAGAGTGTTACAGTGATGTTGATCATGGAGATTACTTGATTACAAAACGGTACACCTCAGACGTAGTGTGTCTATATCCAGGCGGAGTAATTCCATGGATAGTCCCGAGGCAAACCTGTGTTAATCTCTCCACCTCAAAAGCACAAGTTGTTGAAGCCAGTGAAGCAGCTCGTGAGAAGTTATGGCTATTTATTCTTCTGGAAGACCTCGCGTATTGAAGAAGAACCCAGATCTTCAAGTCAACTACGAGGCAACTATAAAATTGGGTCAGAATCTATAACATAATCATAGGACAAAGCATACACGCACCAGGGAGCTTGTCACATAGGGCACTATAGATATCAAGCGAGTGGCCTCTGAACATCATACTGCGGATATAGTTATTAATAAGCAACTTCTTAAACCTAAAACTACTAAAAACTCTCTTTCAGGGAATGGGACTATACCAGGACTAAATAAATGGTTTAGTGAGGGAAGGGTTGAAGTTTGTATTTGAAAACATTACAACAATTTTTTTGCTAGAATGTTTTTTCTTCATGTCCCGACAGTGCTTGTTGTTATTATTATTATTATTATTATTATTATTATTATATTATTATTGTTGTTGTTGTCTTTGTTGGCAACTGAGCGATATGTCCTACAGTTTTCTGTGCATAGTTGTATACTAAATAAGTCGGATGAAGCTATTAAAAACCGTTTGTTTGAACAGTTATGTTTGAATTAAGTAATAATTATGATATTGTAAGTTTTAAACCTATATTTTGAGTGTTCAAATTTAGAAATGTCAATAATATGATCGTGACCTAGTGATTGTAGCTTTGTGATTCTGATGGCGAGATCCTGTGAGGTATTATATATTATTTGTTTTGGTGGATTCAAACTTCGTATTCCAAATTTTCTTTAAATTGGCTTATTGTTAAATTGATCTCTGATCGTCATATTTTGTATTTAATGCGTATCTTGGCACAAATTTTTCTATTTAATGGTTTGTGTGTTTTTATGTATATCATTCTGTTAAATTTAATTTTAATTGTATTGGTTAAGAGTAAGAAGGTGACCTTGTGGTCTAGGGTAAGGTGTCAGACTTCTGTGCTGGCGGCCGGGGTTCAATCCTCGGTCCCGGCACAGATTTATCTGATTACCAAACCCTTCCTTCACCTCTGACAAGACATCTTGTGAATGTGGGGAATGCCAGGCCTCCACCGTGGTTCGGATTCCACGTTAAACTCTAGTTCCTTCATTTCATCTCACAATCACCCTACCATTACACATTAGCGTAAGTGCGTATAACCCGAACGGGTAGTAAGACGTGGTGCTAATAATAATAAGAAGAGTAAGAAAAGGTGTTAACATTAACTTCACCATTAGATTATATTATTATTATTATTATTATTATTATTATTATTATTATTATGGGGTCCGTGTCAGATATTAACGTTCAATAAACTAAACTTAGTCTAAAAAGATATTGTTTTCTGCAGATGCAATTAAATGTTTTATTTGTGCAAGCACGATTGATGTATTAGCGGGATGTGAGGGGCGGGTGATTGCAGCCCTTTTCTCACCTGTTTGAGGAAAAGAAAGTTAGTAACGTACGTTTCTACAAATATTTACATTTTGGAATGTCCCACAAGTAGACTTAATTTTACACCAAGTTAATAAGTCAATTCACTCGTTTGAATCAATGAGTATTCGTGTAATTTATAAATATTAAAAATTGGAACACCACACAACATTATGCAAAGCTTTACCATTGAATTATTCATTATTATACGAGAAAACTGAGATTCATAGCTCAAGTAATTAGGGAATCCATGGTTTAAAACCTACACTCGTGTAAACATGGGCGTGTACAAACTAGATTCGTATGAACTTGACTATTCATTTTTAACTAGAAATTTGTTTTAAGCCTCCTCAGTTGGCGCACGAAGAACAAATTTTAAAAATGTCAATTCATTTAAACCATTTTAAAGAAATTATCCAAAAGATGCCAAAACCCATTAAAGGTGCTGAAATCTTGGAAGCTAGTTAAAGTTCCGGCGAAGTGATGCCCCTATTAAGTCAGGCCCACCCTCAACCGGGGCTAGTTCCACTATTGAACGGGAGGTTCGAACTGTGGTTACACCACAAGGTGACCCTTCATCATTGAATAAAAATGTTCAGGATTTTGATATGGTCCGTAAATGGAGTCCCAAAATTT
>JBCFYV010011164.1:58446677-58502582 GCA_039000515.1 Timema cristinae
CCGAGATGTTTTTCTCTTCCCTGTCATACACATCATCAGGCTCCTTTCTTCTCCTATCCTTGTAAACATATCATTCCATTTTACCTTCCACACTCTTCTTCACAACCACATTTCAAAATCCTCTAAATTCCTTTGTTCCCTATTTCTGATAGTCCACGTCACCACCCCCTCCATACGTCACCACACTCCATACAAAACACTTTGCAAACCTTTTTATTAATTCAATATTAATCTCAGTTCTTCCCGTTGTCAGTAATCCTCTAACCATTCCCTTTACTCCCTTACTCGCGGTTATCCTACTTTTAACTTCCTCCGTACATTATTTATTCCAAATCACCAAACTCCCAAATATTTGAACGCCATTACTTGTTGTATATTCTTCCCTTCAAAAGATATAACAACATTACCTTCTTCCTTTACAATTCTTATCACTTCCGACTTAACGATGTTTACCTTCATTCCAAATTCCTTTCCCACTCATATAATACCATCCATCATATGCTGCAGTTATTGTTCCAACTCTGCTATCACCACTTGATCGTCCACGTACTTAATGGTTTTTAGTCGTTCTCTACCTAATATAATACCTCGTGATCCTTCTAGAGCTTTCTTTGTCAACTTTTTGGCGTATATTTGAAAGTACTGGTGGGATACAGCATCCTTGTCTCACTCCTCTTCCAATGCTCATCTCTTCCATTTCATCTTCCTCCACTCTCCTCATCACTTTCTGTTCCGTGTAAGCTACATTATCAGCCTTGTATACTTCCAGTTTATACCAATGCTCCTCCAAACCTTAAGTAGCATACTTCATTCCACTCGATCAAATGCTTTCTCGTAGACAATAAAACAAATATACATTTCTCGGTCAATTTCCAACACTGGATCTGCCAGCCAACTCATACACCCAACTGTACCCCTGGTCCTTCTTTTCTTTCTAAAACCAAACTGGTCTTCTCCCAAGTTCTCCTCCAATTTCCTCTATATTTTACTCAGCAATATCCTTGTCACAGCCTTGGTAATTTTACATATAAAACTATTTGTCATATAGGAATTCTTTGTTAAGGGAACCAAAATGGTCTTTCGCCCAAAAGCCAATGTCACATATCCTATTGACTAGATTGAATAGTCTTGATATAGCGCCAGTCCCTAAGATCTTTAGTGCCGCAGATGTTATTCAATCACATCCCATTTCTTTTATTTTCCTAATATCTTGGATCACCTTCTCAACGTCCCATCTTTCTATCTTCGCTCCACGGTCCTCATCTTTACATTCCAGCTCTTCTTCCAACACCAGTCCTCCATTCCTCCATTCCTCCTTGTTTTCTTCTGAGCATGATATTATCCTTCCCTGATTGATTAACATGCCTTGCTTGCTTATCTTCTTTCCTTGCGTCTTTCCTCGTTAAACTATTTGCTGTTCTATACATTTCTTCCGCTTTCCTTTCCTTTTACAGTTCTTCCAACTCTCAAATAGTTTCCACTACTATGTACGTATGTATGTATTGGTGAGATTGTAATTAAAAACATAAACATAAATAAACCTAAAGCTTTATCCCTCATGTAAGACGCCTGTGTCTTCCTTTATACCTTCTTTCGACCTCTCTGAGAGAGAAGTATTGTGATAATCAAGGAAATCGAACTCGAGAATGGGATTGATGTAAACGTTTCATGACATCCTTAAACAGAAAAAGTTTTTATGCTATGTCGTTTTTCTGTCTGTCTGTCTGTCTGTTGGACCAGAAGTAGATAGGGTTTTCCCAAGGTTACCTCGAGGGGTTTTTAGAGTTGGATATTTAACACTAAAAGTAATGATATTTTACTGAGGAGCAAAAAGAGAACAAATTGAGTTTCTCAAAATCTGCATTAAGTTTTTTTTAACAAATTTATTATTCAGGCATTGTTTATCACTATAAATAAAATGCAATTCTTGTTTTCGCATGAAAATAATTTCAAGAGCATTTTAGAAAAGCGGAAATTTCTCATTTTGATCATATCCCAGCAAGGATTTGAGAAGAATAAATAACTTATCATTGTTGTAGTAGTACTATTAAAAATAAACGTATTTTAGTTTGGGATATATTTTTATAAAACCAATAATTTTTTAGCTATAAGCAAACATATATTTTATATGTAGGCGAAGTACTTTGAAATATGAATTTGATTGCTATGTTATTTGGTTGATAGAGATGATCGTCTTTTCCCAATGTTTCTGTTAAAGTGTATATTATTTCACTTATTCTCTTTGGTGTAATGTTAATGCAACAATGTATATTATTTTGTTTCAATTATCTTTTGAGTTTCCAGCAAATGTCTCGATTTTAAGATTAAAGAGAGAGAAAGTCTGCGTGGTACACCATACCAATTATTTTTTCAATTGATACTTTCCATGGACACATTTATGACCTTTAGAATTTCTATTAAATGCAATTAGCAACTGCGAGAGATAATCAAAAGTATTCATTTTACAAATACTTTCTTAAATTTGTTTTTAAGAGCTGTTTCATCAATTGAATGCAAATAATGTACTATGAGACTTGAAAAATTTACTAGTACACTTATTTTGTTTTTGAACTCAAGACTATGCTGAAACTTTACTTTTTGCAGCCACCTTTAGTATAGCAAATAAAGTGAAGCCTGTAAGACAAGAAAAAGCCGCAGAGAAACAAGAGTGAAATAGCATGGTTTTGAAGAACAATAGAATGTGAATATAATATTGTTCTCAGAAAGTTGCAACCCACACAGTCGCACAAATACCAAATATTGTTAAGTATGATTCTCCTCAAAAATATCAAATGTTAACTATGGATATTCCTCATCAACATCAGAATAAATACCTCAGTGGAGACATAACTAACTAAGAAGGTGGACAGTTTATTTTTAAACCAAGATTGTTACATCTAATGCCTGTGCTAATGGTTTGTAGAAATCAATGGATAGTAAGTAGTATCTTAAAGTAATCTTGTTTGTTTCCCCCGACATTTTCTCTCATTTCTCTGCTATAAGATGCCAAACCACAGTTAAAGATGTTCGATCTCTATGAACGTTTAGCTATGTAGTTGTAGCTCAGTTGTTAATGATAGTGATCTGGATGAAAACAACAGCTCAGTTGTTAATGATAGTGATCTGGATGAAAACAACAGCTCAGTTGTTAATGATAGTGATCTGGATGAAAACAACAGCTCAGTTGTTAATGATAGTGATCTGGATGAAAACAACAGCTCAGTTGTTAATGATAGTGATCTGGATGAAAACAACAGCTCAGTTGTTAATGATAGTGATCTGGATGAAAACAACAGCTCAGTTGTTAATGACAGTGATCTGGATGAAAACAACAGCTCAGTTGTTAATGATAGTGATCTGGATGAAAATACAGCTCAGTTGTTAATGATAGTGATCTGGATGAAAACAACAGCTCAGTTGTTAATGATTAGTGATCTGGATGAAAACAACAGCTCAGTTGTTAATATAGTGATTCTGGATGAAAACAACAGCTCAGTTGTTAATGACAGTGATCTGGATGAAAAACAACAGCTCAGTTGTTAATGACAGTGATCTGGATGAAAACAACAGCTCAGTTGTTAATGACAGTGATTGGATGAAAACAACAGCTCAGTTGTTAATGATAGTGATCTGGATGAAAACAACAGCTCAGTTGTTAATGATAGTGATCTGGATGAAAACAACAGCTCAGTTGTTAATGACAAGTGATCTGGATGAAAACAACAGCTCAGTTGTTAATGACAGTGATCTGGATGAAAACAACAGCTCAGTTGTTAATGATAGTGATCTGGATGAAAACAACAGCTCAGTTGTTAATGACAGTGATCTGGATGAAAACAACAGCTCAGTTGTTAATGACAGTGATCTGGATGAAAACAACAGCTCAGTTGTTAATGATAGTGATCTGGATGAAAACAACAGCTCAGTTGTTAATGATAGTGATCTGGATGAAAACAACAGCTCAGTTGTTAATGATAGTGATCTGGATGAAAACAACAGCTCAGTTGTTAATTACAGTGATCTGGATGAAAACAACAGCTCAGTTGTTAATGATAGTGATCTGGATGAAAACAACAGCTCAGTTGTTAATGACAGTGATCTGGATGAAAACAACAGCTCAGTTGTTAATGACAGTGATCTGGATGAAAACAACAGCTCAGTTGTTAATGATAGTGATCTGGATGAAAACAACAGCTCAGTTGTTAATGATAGTGATCTGGATGAAAACAACAGCTCAGTTGTTAATGATAGTGATCTGGATGAAAACTACAGCTCGGTTGTTAATGATAGTGATCTGGATGAAAACAACAGCTCAGTTTTTAATGACAGTGATCTGGATGAAAACAACAGCTCAGTTGTTAATGATAGTGATCTGGATGAAAACAACAGCTCAGTTGTTAATGATAGTGATCTGGATGAAAACAACAGCTCAGTTGTTAATGATAGTGATCTGGATGAAAACAACAGCTCAGTTGTTAATGACAGTGATCTGGATGAAAACAACAGCTCAGTTGTTAATGATAGTGATCTGGATGAAAACTACAGCTCAGTTGTTAATGATAGTGATCTGGATGAAAACAACAGCTCAGTTGTTAATGATAGTGATCTGGATGAAAACAACAGCTCAGTTGTTAATGATAGTGATCTGGATGAAAACAACAGCTCAGTTGTTAATGACAGTGATCTGGATGAAAACAACAGCTCAGTTGTTAATGACAGTGATCTGGATGAAAACAACAGCTCAGTTGTTAATGATAGTGATCTGGATGAAAACAACAGCTCAGTTGTTAATGATAGTGATCTGGATGAAAACAACAGCTCAGTTGTTAATGACAGTGATCTGGATGAAAACAACAGCTCAGTTGTTAATGACAGTGATCTGGATGAAAACAACAGCTCAGTTGTTAATGATAGTGATCTGGATGAAAACAACAGCTCAGTTGTTAATGATAGTGATCTGGATGAAAACAACAGCTCAGTTGTTAATGATAGTGATCTGGATGAAAACAACAGCTCAGTTGTTAATGACAGTGATCTGGATGAAAACAACAGCTCAGTTGTTAATGACAGTGATCTGGATGAAAACAACAGCTCAGTTGTTAATGACAGTGATCTGGATGAAAACAACAGCTCAGTTGTTAATGACAGTGATCTGGATGAAAACAACAGCTCAGTTGTTAATGACAGTGATCTGGATGAAAACAACAGCTCAGTTGTTAATGATAGTGATCTGGATGAAAACAACAGCTCAGTTGTTAATGACAGTGATCTGGATGAAAACAACAGCTCAGTTGTTAATGACAGTGATCTGGATGAAAACAACAGCTCAGTTGTTAATGATAGTGATCTGGATGAAAACAACAGCTCAGTTGTTAATGATAGTGATCTGGATGAAAACAACAGCTCAGTTGTTAATGATAGTGATCTGGATGAAAACTACAGCTCGGTTGTTAATGATAGTGATCTGGATGAAAACAACAGCTCAGTTTTTAATGACAGTGATCTGGATGAAAACAACAGCTCAGTTGTTAATGATAGTGATCTGGATGAAAACAACAGCTCAGTTGTTAATGATAGTGATCTGGATGAAAACTACAGCTCAGTTGTTAATGATAGTGATCTGGATGAAAACAACAGCTCAGTTGTTAATGACAGTGATCTGATGAAAAAACAGCTCAGTTGTTAATGACAGTGATCTGGATGAATCCCACAAACCATATATGAAGGATTTTCAACTTATTTAATTAGTTTTTTCAATATAATTTCTGGTATTTCATACGCTTGCTTAAAATATTATGTGCTTACTGTGAAATCTAAAGTTATGCCACTAATATATTATATTCATGACAAAAATAGGATAACGTGTTCCTTGCATTTTCATATTTCTAGTTTTCAAAAATGATAAATTCCTTTAAAATATATTTCAGCATTAAATGATTTTGTAGTATTGAAACAATGTAGGTTTGAATTCCAGCAAGAAATCCCTCCACAAAACTATTCTCGCCAAGGTTGGAGAACATGGAGTCTTCGCACTCCGTGCACAGAACACATGTTAGTCAAGTAAGAAGATGTTTTAAAAACCTTAGAGATTTGGGTTCATTTGATTTGAAAAATAGCTACCAATTTGAATTAATCAAACTTCTCAAAAACAAAATACCCTACCTTTAAATAAAAACAACCTAAAAATCTATTTCAAGTAGGAATATCAGTGGACAGTACAGAACTAAAATTAATGGAGAGGAAGTATTAGTTTGTAAAAATATTTTTATGAATGTTAATTACTCAAAAATCCAAGGGAAGTTTAAACAATATTGTTTCACTTGTAGCAAGTAGTACCACAACACGAAAGAACGGGAACTGTACGAATGAAATAGATGACATCCTTTGCAGTTTGCTAGAAATCATATAAATAATATTCTTACATATGACATTTATTATAGCAGGTCTGTGAATATGGGGAAGTCATTTTTCAACAGTGACATGTCTACTGTACGTATTCATATGTTCTCTTATGTAGTAAATCTCTTAGGCAATCCGGTAAATTAACGTCCATACATACACATATTTTGTACTATCATATTGGATTTAAGTTGTCCAAGGCTGATATTTTCAAGTATATAAATAATCCAGCATCAAAATAGAGACATTGTGGTGGCATGGCAAATAAAACGAGGCAAGAGAACTTTAAACAAACCCACAATTACATCAAATATGAACTATATCTATGCGGGAACTTCTGATGAAAGAGTCCAAGTTTGATAATCCGAAGAAACTAATAATCAGTTTTAAATTTATAGTTTTTAATCTGACAGCAAGGCCAGCTTTTTACTGCAGGAAATGGTGGCTGTACAATCTTGGGATCCATAGCAGCAAAACAGGACAAGGATACGTATAAACGTAATAAAAACTTGCAGATAGAGGAAGTGAGTAAATCTGTGGTTTCATTCTCGAATTTCTTGAAGAAAAACCTTAAATAGAAAAGCTTAATGTTTTTTTTACGGACAATTGCTCAGGCCGAAATAAGAACTAGTTTGTGATAGTTCCTTAGCACCAACTCGTCAAAGAACAACGCCTAAAGAAAATTCATCATTATTTCCTGATATCTGGACACACTCACCTGCCATTCGACGTACATTTTGATTTATTAATAGAGAATGGCCACACGAGGTTTCTCCAAATCTTTTCACCAATGGAGTGGCTTGATATTATAAAGAAAGCAAACACAAAGAGACCATTTAAAGTGACAAGCATACAAGCAGATATTTTTAGTATCTACAGTCTTCATAAAAACTTAATTTAAATCCAAACAAACAAAATGTGGCCAGGTTGTGGACTCTTCATATGCAATTATTGTATTCAAGTTCTTTATCCAGAACATGTGGGTGTGGGAGAAATAGACTAAGTTAAACTGTGTTATTTTAAAATAATGATTTTGGATGTTATTTCCAGTTACTACTTATTTTATCCATGTTTAGACCACTGGTTAACGTAAAATTTTCCCAGCTGTTTGTCAAAATATTATTTATAAATCATTTTTAATTTTAAAACAATCACGTTTTTTAATAATAATTTTATTGCCATTATTAGCCATAATATTTCTTTCATAATTTTTTTTTGTAAAGAATCAGAAAATCAATAACATGACCAGTCATGAGAATAGGTGTATTGTCAAAGTAAATAATGCTCATGTTCAGTAAATAATCAGAAGAGCAATAAATCGATAAGACCCACATTTTCACGCAATTGGATAAAGCGATTATTATTATTACTGGTATTAAATTGCACCATAACTTAAAAAAGAAATGCACATAAAGGTTTATATTAGTTTTGTTCTACAGTAGTTAAACCAACAAAAATATTATATAGATATAAATAGTTATATAATTTTTAAAACTTTATTATTTCTATACCTAAGTTTCTCCATCGGAAGGTTTGTCACTATACCCTACAATTTAAGTGTGAATATAGCTTTAATAGCCAACAAGATTATATATGAGCAATAGACATTTATAATTATATGTAAATGCAGACTTGATAGTTAACAAAACGACCAAATATCTTACAAAGCCTACATAAATAGACGTATGAAACACTCAAATATATAAGATCATTCCTATAATAGGTCATCAGAAAAATGTAGCCCTAACTATATTACTTACGATTCATTCCTATTATTGTAATAATAAATATTTGAATTACTGATCAATTTTAGCGTTCTTATTTGTGCACTGCGCATGAGGCACTGCGCATGAGGCAATTAAGGGTTCCACGAAATTATAAGAATGCATACTTCATCACTTTGGAATATTAAAGCATCATGATAAAGTCTATCAAAAAATGTATTCTCGACTATAAATAACACTTTCCAAAAGGAATTTGAAGTTTTAAAATAAGAAATAATTTTATTAATAAGTCTCTCTACAAACACAGCATGTATTTTTAATAGAATAATTCCCACTGAACTAATCAAATATTTAACCCAATGCAATTAAGTTTATACAAATAAAAATAATAATTTAAAAAAAATGTCCAATATGAGTGATTTGGAAATATCTAAAGTGCTCAAAATGGGTATCTTGTAAGTTTTAAACACTATGAATAATTAAACACACATACACATACATATAAAGTGGAATATATAAGTGGTTATAAATGTATTATATATATATATATAAAATAAATATATAAAAATATATATATATACATATACACAATAAAGTGTTGGCCTGTATATCTGTTTGCTAAGATCTCTGGAACCGCTTAGGTGATTGTAATGCAGTGTTTTTATACTATGAAGATTTTAACAAGAAGGTTTTAGGTTATATAAAATGAATTAACTAAAAATAATTGATGTTTTTTTTAAAGATATTTTATTAAAACGAATGATAAATATTGAGTTCTCCTATTGAATGTAGAATTCATTGTTTTTTTATACAGCTTGATCACAAAATCCAAAGAGAAATTATATTTTATTTTAGTTGAATAGATTTGAATGCGGTATTTTCTATACACGAGTATTAGATTTTTTTTGAAAGTTTATAAGCTATCTAAAAACTAGGCCTATATATGTATTCAAGGATATTAGCAGTGACATTAAAGGAAATAAAAGTGTTTTATATATACTGTGGGGAGGCAGAAAGTAAGTATTGCCACAAGTGCATCTACTGTTATGACTTGAGGGGAAAATCAATCACAACAATATAAGATTCGGTGATAAGTTCGGAGATTGTGTAGTCAAACATTCGCCTGTAACTGCATACAAGTGTACACGGCCCATACGAACTTGAATAGATCATATCCATGCATGAGGCAAACATTTTCCAAAGAGCTTTCAAAGAGCTTTCAAAGAGCTACTTACGTAGACCGTAATGATGGAGGGAGCTCAGAACGATCCGTTCTTGGTTCTGACATTAATGTGCAGCTGTGCAGTTTCATAAAAATACATTAGTGATTGGCATCTGAGACCTATTTTATATGTTAAATATTAATGTATGATTTTTTTAAACTAATTATTTTGAAAGTGAACCTCTCATTTCCTCACTGGCACATTTTAACAGCTGGAAATTTTTCGTAACTGGCCTTAAGATTTAGTTTAAAATGAGTAATTTGTGAATTGTTTTTCATGATAGTCAATAATAATAATACTATATGCTACTTTCACAAAATATAAACAATTTGAGGGTAAGCCTAATTCACAAATAGCTAGTGTACATTTTTGAAAATTTTGAAATATAAAAATTGTTTGAGCTGCCTCTCTTAGTTTTTTTGATGCAATAGTTTAATGCAATTACCAGGATCAATAAATTGTTCATTTTTGTCAGAAAACTTAATTAAGGGTGTTTTACCGAAAAACCTATTTTGTAAATTTCGCTACAAGCTATAAACACACTATGAGAAAGTTTTTATGATTATGTGGTAACATTCATTTATGTAAATAGTCAGATTTTAATGTTGAAAATGTTAAACAGATTATTTCTTTAAGTAGGATGTTGATGCTGGATTGTACGTTCTGTAAATGTCCTTGTTAAACTTGGTTTCAAGCAAACTGGTGCTGATCCTTGTTTGTTTGCTAGGAAGAAAGGATCTCCAAAAGCTGTTTATGGCCTTGTATGGGGATGATGGTTTGCATACAACACAAGAGAGGTAGCAGAATTCATTAAATAACTAAAATGTGAATTTAAGATTACTTCAAAGACTGCGTCATGTTTCCTAGGACTAGAATAGGAATGCAGTAGTGAGGGCTCATTAAAAGTGTGTCAAACTGCTTATACAAATAAGATACTGGAACGTTTTGTCAAGAGTTAATGTAGACCAGCCCTGACCTTAATAATAAAAGAAGGAGAACATTCAGTGGGCGAAGAAAACCCTGCGAAAGAAGAGTTTCCATAATTACATGTATAGCAGCATAGATCTACCTGAGGTAGGAAGTCAACCATACATTGATTATGCTATTGGGTTTTTATCAAGAAAACTGGAAAACCCAACTGAATAAGACTGAATTTGAGTCAATAGGGTTTTCCGCCACTTGCAGAGTACTAAGGACTATGGAATTACCTCCAAGCCAAGATTTGAGGAAGGGTTTCAGAGTGTTACAGTGATGTTGATCATGGAGATTACTTGATTACAAAACGGTACACCTCAGACGTAGTGTGTCTATATCCAGGCGGAGTAATTCCATGGATAGTCCCGAGGCAAACCTGTGTTAATCTCTCCACCTCAAAAGCACAAGTTGTTGAAGCCAGTGAAGCAGCTCGTGAGAAGTTATGGCTATTTATTCTTCTGGAAGACCTCGCGTATTGAAGAAGAACCCAGATCTTCAAGTCAACTACGAGGCAACTATAAAATTGGGTCAGAATCTATAACATAATCATAGGACAAAGCATACACGCACCAGGGAGCTTGTCACATAGGGCACTATAGATATCAAGCGAGTGGCCTCTGAACATCATACTGCGGATATAGTTATTAATAAGCAACTTCTTAAACCTAAAACTACTAAAAACTCTCTTTCAGGGAATGGGACTATACCAGGACTAAATAAATGGTTTAGTGAGGGAAGGGTTGAAGTTTGTATTTGAAAACATTACAACAATTTTTTTGCTAGAATGTTTTTTTCTTCATGTCCCGACAGTGCTTGTTGTTATTATTATTATTATTATTATTATTATTATTATTATTATTATTTTGTTGTTGTCTTTGTTGGCAACTGAGCGATATGTCCTACAGTTTTCTGTGCATAGTTGTATACTAAATAAGTCGGATGAAGCTATTAAAAACCGTTTGTTTGAACAGTTATGTTTGAATTAATAATAATTATGATATTGTAAGTTTTAAACCTATATTTTGAGTGTTCAAATTTAGAAATGTCAATAATATGATCGTGACCTAGTGATTGTAGCTTTGTGATTCTGATGGCGAGATCCTGTGAGGTATTATATATTATTTGTTTTGGTGGATTCAAACTTCGTATTCCAAATTTTCTTTAAATTGGCTTATTGTTAAATTGATCTCTGATCGTCATATTTTGTATTTAATGCGTATCTTGGCACAAATTTTTCTATTTAATGGTTTGTGTGTTTTTATGTATATCATTCTGTTAAATTTAATTTTAATTGTATTGGTTAAGAGTAAGAAGGTGACCTGTGGTCTAGGGGTAAGGTGTCAGACTTCTGTGCTGGCGGCCGGGGTTCAATCCTCGGTCCCGGCACAGATTTATCTGATTACCAAACCCTTCCTTCACCTCTGACAAGACATCTTGTGAATGTGGGGAATGCCAGGCCTCCACCGTGGTTCGGATTCCACGTTAAACTCTAGTTCCTTCATTTCATCTCACAATCACTCTACCATTACACATTAGCGTAAGTGCGTATAACCCGAACGGGTAGTAAGACGTGGTGCTATAATAATAATAAGAAGAGTAAGAAAAGGTGTTAACATTAACTTCGCCATTAGATAATTATTATTATTATTATTATCATTATGGGGTCCGTGTCAGATATTAACGTTCAATAAACTAAACTTAGTCTAAAAAGATGTTGTTTTCTGCAGATGCAATTAAATGTTTTATTTGTGCAAGCACGATTGATGTATTAGCGGGGTGTGAGGGGCGGGCGATCCAGCCCTTTTCTCACCTGTTTGAGGAAAAGAAAGTTAGTAACGTACGTTTCTACAAATATTTACATTTTGGAATGTCCCACAAGTAGACTTAATTTTACACCAAGTTAATAAGACAATTCACTCGTTTGAATCAATGAGTATTCGTGTAATTTATAAATTATTAAAAATTGGAACACCACACAACATTATGCAAAGCTTTACCATTGAATTATTCATTATTATACGAGAAAACTGAGATTCATAGCTCAAGTAATTAGGGAATCCATGGTTTAAAACCTACACTCGTGTAAACATGGGCGTGTACAAACTAGATTCGTATGAACTTGACTATTCATTTTTAACTAGAAATTAGTTTTAAGCCTCCTCAGTTGGCGCACGAAGAACAAATTTAAAAATGTCAATTCATTTAAACCATTTTAAAGAAATTATCCAAAAGATGCCAAAACCATTAAAGGTGCTGAAATCTTGGAAGCTAGTTAAAGTTCCGGCCAAGTGATGCCCCTATTAAGTCAGGCCCACCCTCAACCGGGGCTAGTTCCACTATTGAACGGGAGGTTCGAACTGTGGTTACACCACAAGGTGACCCTTCATCATTGAATAAAAATGTTAGGATTTTGATATGGTCCGTAAATGGAGTCCCAAAATTTGCAAAATTTCAAACCCAATTGAATTTCTAGAGTATCTATGTGAATAAAATATCACTTATGCATTATCATTATAGTGAGTTGTTCAAGGACCTTCCCAAACTATTTTCCTTAAATTGCCGACACGGATTGAGGAACAACGCACAGTACTGACCAGGTTGGAGAACATTCCTTGACAGTTTCCGGGGAGACTTATTGCTCATAAACTATATTGTCAGTCTAGAGGATGAAACAACAGGTTGAAAACAAAAGATTCACGAAAGTGTGACGTAGTACTATATTGCATTATAAACCTCAATTATGAGACATGGAGGATATTCCACGCAGGATGAGGTAGATAGAATGTTAAAAAATATCTGCCCCGGTATTAAGCTTAATACTTCAGGGGTACTGTTTGGTAAATAAATTACTTGTTGAAACAAAAAGTAACCCATTATGAGAACGCTAACTATGAATTCAGTAAAGATAAGGTGGGTATAGATATAGCACTCTTCATATAAATTAACCAGTGAGGGTTAAACCCCCTTGATGGAGCTTGAGACTGAAAGGTCCTTGTGAGAAGGCGTTCACCAAAGAGGTCGCGTGCTGAAGACATCAGTCACGTTCTTAACAGTCTTAGCCTTGATGGGTATGGCACAAGCCCATTGGGAATACACCTCAGTGATGAGAGTAGGTACTTATATCCTTTATTCAATAAAGAGTAATCATCTCGACCAGATAAGCCTGCAGCAACTCGTTCAGTCCTAGAACGTTAACATGTCTTCTGACTATATGACGCCTTTGAGTACGATAGAGCTCACGTGTAATATCATCCATGAAATACATGATTAAACATTTATTCTATCCTCGTGCGGTTCTTCAATGTTAGGAACGATCTCGTTGTTGTGCTCCAGTCAATGTGTGCTAGAGTCGTAATCGAGCGACTAATTCGTTTGTACCTTTCCAATAGGTATAATCGATCCGTCTCTCTGTTTTATAAATTCCTTCTACCTCTAGCTCATCCTGAAACATATTTGATGATGCCTTGGATACTGAGTGGGACTTGAAACTGCTAGAATAATAGCAATGTTTAAACTGTCTTGCTATCAATAACTGTAAATATCCACCTGGTGCTCATTGTCAAGGTTGGAGCATGCGCGGTGTCTTATGCGTTGTATTGGGGACGCGGCAGTTGGCCTAAAATCATTTGGCCTAAAGGCATTTGGCCTAAAATTCGTTTGGCCTAAAATTAGTTTGGCCTAAAAGTCGTTTGGCCTAAAGGCGTTTGGCCTAAAGGCGTTTGGCCTAAAAGGTGTTTGACCTAAAAGGCATTTGGCCTAAAGTCATTTGGCCTAAAATGTAAATTTAAAACCTTCGGTTATCTTCGGAAAGTAAAAGGTACTGTTAGTTGTTTCATTTGAATATAGATAGCACAACTGATGCAAGGTAGCTACAATATTTCTAAAAACATTGACAATATCCTACATACAACTAGATCAGTAGTTCACAAAACACTCTATCACCTTTTTTATATATAGATTTCCGATATTATTTCCTTGTTAATATATCTCACGGTCATAAAGTTAACGAAAAACAATAAGAAAATCCCATTCTCAACATCGTTTACGCTCGGTAAAATTATATGCGTACATTCAAATTATGGGACTTTTGACAACTTATTCCAAAAGGCAAAATGAAAGTGGTAACCAATATTGAACCCACCCACCTTAAATTTGTCTGAAGTGACGCCCGATTTTCGTTTAGAGTTACCGAGATATATATAAACATATATTTTTTATCTAATGTATTAATAATTAATATTTATAATAGTGACGCATTAAATACATTTTGCCAGTAAATATTACACTGGCCATATATTATATATATATATATATATATATATATATATATATACATATATATACATATATATATATATATATATATATATATATATATATAAACTTAAATTATGGTTTTGACTAGATCCTTAACTCTATTGTTATTGTTAGAATTATTATAACTATTATTATATAAAATTAGTACAGTTATTTTTTTCAAACAGTGTAACTATTTTTATTACGGTGATATTATTAACAACATGGGCTATGTTAACACAATAGGTCCTTTGTTTAAAAACTATATACTAATTTCCCTCTTAGTAATTAGCAAAGCATTCTCAGGATTTATTCAACTAATACTCTAATTTTATAAATATATATATATATGAGCAATAAGAGCCGTTGTTCAAAATATACAAAAGATTTTATGGAATTGTCGCTGGTCTTTTTTTAAGTTTTCATAAAATGTTAAAATACAAAATGTGGAAGCGTTTACAGGATAACTTCCCAGGGCAAGAAAAGCATATGATGTAAGCAAGTGGACCTCCGAAAAGCCAATGGCTGCAGCAGAGGCCAGAGGGATAAATCTGACGAGCTTTGGTTGGTAAAATATCTCGCCGCTAGGATCGCTTGTGTTCTCCAACACCAGAAAGTGACACTCTGATAGCCTAGAGGCAAACAAGCTAAATCTTCTCTTTCTCTCTCCTCCGTCGCACTCTACAAGAGACTTTGAAGGGTGGGATTAGGCAACATTCCTTTCCTACCTCCATTCCTAATAATAGCAAACGACCTTGAAGTAAAGCATGACAAAAATTCATTGTTCCCGGCAACTTTCATTTGGTTCTCTTTCAAACCCACTAACATAATTTGTTTTGAGATTCACGAGTTGTAGGCGGGTACTATCTTGCTTCATCCTTTGCTTTGTATAGATTAAATAATGTATTGATTTGTATATTTTTGTGTAAAGTTTAGTGGTATCTAATTTTTTTATATGTATTTCATCTTCATTTTTGAAAGAAAGATTTTTACTATGAAATAACGAATCGAGGACAAAAATGTGCATACCGCGGCTGCTCAATTACACGGTGTACTGATGGTAATTTTTCCTAAATGTTTTCCCGCTATTTCCACGCAAACGAGGGTACTTCTCATAATTCTATCTTCCTCATACCTACCTTCTATTTGCTATTAAATGCGGAAAGCATTAACTGGCGTGAAGATACAATGAAAAAACAACACTACTAGAGCTTACTCTATTTACTTGAAAAACATATTTTAGACTGTGAAAATACATCATATTCAAATATAACAAATGTACATTTTTGTATAATTATAATTACATTTAAACTTGAATTAAAATTTTTAAGATAAATACTATACCTACTATGTTGACTTGATAATATAAAATAAGAGACTCCTTTAACACACTGGCTCAAAAAGTATTCATTATTAACATTATATATATAATCTAAACCTTTTTAAAAGGGTTTTTAACTAAAAGTTTAGTACCCTTTAATTAAATAAAAGCTAATGGATATACTTTTGATTTTTTCACTTGACGAGAAGAAGGGGCATTATAAGTTCATAAAAACCATTGAAATAACTGTCATATTTTATAAATTAATTATATCTATGATAAAATGACCTCTCACTAAGCGTTTACTTAGAACCAGTGCGCACCCAATGGGTTGGGGTAAACGGGGCAGCTTCCCCAATGACCCCTAATAATTTCAATACAAACATAAATTATTTACTTTATAACTAAAACATAAGACACAGAAGATGAGTCGGATACATAGGCTCCTTTTTAAGACTTGGTTTAAGACTTTATATTCAAAACACATACATATTAAAAGTGCCACTTATATTCTCATTTGAAAAAAGCACAACCATAATAGCTTCCATACATTGTATACAAGAAAATGTATATAGCTAGTAGCCACCATTCTGGTAATTAAGTTCGTTTTAGTTTTTAAGTCTCTTAACACAAGATATGGGCTATTACACCGAGGACCTCGCTTATAGAGACTTCAGAATCACTCGCACCTCACCCAATTTCGGTTAAAATTAATATTAAAGTACTTCGAACTGACAAAGCTATCAGAGCGTGTTATTCAACACATTAACATATATTGACTTAGACCAGGGGTTCTCACATTTTAGACCGAAGGAGCCTTTGTACCAGAAAAACTTAATGGCCGAACTCTCATAAAAATATTTACACTAATATTATGATAATTCAATAAATACATTTAAATATCACAAGTCTTTTATAATTTAATACTTGAATGAATATAAAAGAAGAACTACACCACACCCCGACCTCCACGTCACTCAAAAACAAGTTATATTTTAAGTGAGATGACTTAGGAGACCAGGTAGCTTACAGCGTTAATACCAACGTACCAGTTTTTTATTTGTGTACAGAGGTGTAATTTTTTTATCACGTATATAGAGATATTTTGTTAACAACACATAAACCGTACTAAAGTTGATTTCAATACACAGTCCGACACTTTATCTCAGTTGGTAGCGTGTTTTCATACTGAGCTAAAGGTCCCGGGTTCGATTCCCGGAATGTCCGAAAAACGTATCATTGGTTGACTGTGCTTTTCCCCTTTCACAATGATGAATTAACTGTCAGGGGCTGTATGTTGTATTTGTTCTAGATTTAAGTTAGTTGGTCAGACTCTGAGGAAATAATCTACATTCTACGGTGTGTCTGTCACTAGTTTTATATCGAGTGTCACTCATTGAGCGTGAACTGGGAAAGAGGGAAGGGTTGATAGAGTGGGGTATTATCACATTTTCTCCCCCCCTCCCCCCATCGTAATGTGCCTTCCTCCAGTTTGTTAAACTTCCCTCTGGTATACTTGAGTTTGAAGCTGAAAGAAGGTTTGCATCAACTTCAAAAAGATTCTATAACAATCAATTATTATTTCTAAATGCTTAAGAGACACCCCAAATAGCTTTTATTGGCATTCCATTTTCAAATATTTTCAACTGGCTTGGAGTCAATCCCCTAAAAACTCCTTAAAAATAGTTTTTTTACAAACTACCTCGCCCGACACTAATAAAGTTTCGCCGATATTCTTGATAGTCATCACAATAGTATTTTTTTTTCATTGTGACTTACTACCCGTTTGAGTTTTACACATTCATCAATTTACCCTAATGAACCAGGAATGAGGAAGGGGACGTTTTAGATTGAATGTACCTACATTTGCTTATATTGAGAATGGGGAACCATTTTAGGGAAAAACACCCTTGTTTAAACCCGGCTGGGATTTGAACTTCAATCTTATGTACCGTCTTTCACCCTCATCTATTTAAAACAAATGGAGCGTGCAGGAGAGCAGAAGAGATACAAGAAAATAATGTTGGCAAGTTTATTAGTTATATCAAAAACAAAAAAACATAGTACAATGTCAAAGTATAGCTAAATAGCTGAAAATATTCATAATAGGAATTTACTCTATTAAAGATATGACCCAAAGATTACAAAGTTAAATTTAGAGTCAAGGTTCAGTTCAGGGTCCACTCAAGAGATCCGACCCGTGGATACCTGGTTACAAGTTCATTGGTGAGGTTCGCCTATAATGTCAATATTTCGAGATACTAATTTGTCGAGTCCTCGTACTAACCCTAGCAGCCTAAGCACATACATGCTATACATTTACCTCTCCACTCATTATCAATATGAAGTTAAGCCCTAACTGGCTATAGGTAACAATTCAGCACGATAGCCCAAAATAAAGTTAACTCTATTAGACCGCAAGGCCGTCACTTTCATTACCTTACATAACTGAGCTTAACTACATATAAACATGATTAAACTTCATGAGCTGAAGCTTTAGTTTCATTTTATCAAACCCTAAACTAGTAAACCTTATATCACTATACGTTACTAAGTTCAAATACCTATAAATACAACTATGGTTAAACCTCATATGTTGTTATTTTAATAACCTTAACATCTGCTTGCCAGTATATCCTAGATTTATAACTCAAGTCTAACCTACCATACAATTTTAGGACCAATTCTATTAATGTTTCGGCTAGAAGAATCCTATGAGGCACATCAACAATACATGGTGTCTGAGAGACGACAATCCTACTCATTTAATATTTACATAAAGAACCTGATAATTTAAATTTAAATACAGAGCCATGCTCTCGGCCTGAAAATCAGAGATACAACCAAATTCCAAGTTAACGTCAGATACGCCGTAATGGCTGTCCCCATTATTTAACTCCAATGATTGCTCTCAATAACCATTTCAGTCTAACCTGCGCTAACATAACGCCACCAAAACGTGTTTACGCCTAACACATAAAGCATAATAAAGTACCAAAGTTTAGTTTCATATAAAGATTATTTTACACCCCGGTTGAATGCACCCCAAGTATGACCGATTAAGGTAAGAGTGAAGATAGCACTTAAGGTGCACCAAAGGATCTAAGTAAATTTTGACAAGCCGTGGATACGCCACTTAAATCCCATTAGTCATGAACCAAGTTAAATCTCTCGAAGTTAAGCCTAAACGGTAAATTTAGAAAACAGTTCCCCCCCATAATAATGCCAAAAAGAATTTCAAAGAATAAGTAATCCCAGAAGAGACGTCGGAGAACACCCTCACCTTAATGAGCCTGTGGTATAGTTAGTAGAGATTAGAAGCATACAGTCCTTTTTATACGATTTGTGAGCGTCGATTCTGACCTCAGAGAGGGGGAAATGAGGGAAGGAATAAATGAACGAAAGGAAACGAGCAGCGCTCAGGTGGGAGAAAATGGCAGCTCTGGGGTTTTAAAGATAGCGCTGATAGCATTTAATTTTAGGAGAACCGGAAACAGCTCAAGTCAAGTTCGACGATTTCTTCTTGGTGGGCGGGGCCTTAATCACAGTCAAAGTGAAGAGAGCGGCCCCACTCTCAGTGTCCGTTGGGTTTTCTTGAGTGCGTGCGTGTCCAAGGCGAGCGGAAAGTGGGCCCGTTCAACAGGCAGGTGGTGAGTTTAGCCCCATATTACTTGGCGTTGAATTGGTTGAACTCGTACTCGTTTGTAAGATCGTTACACTTAGAGGACAACTTTATTTCCAACTGAGGGGCGGGGATGGGTGGGGGGTATAGGTGGAGGACACACATATTATCTCCAACTTTGAGGGGGGCATATATTATTAGCAACTTATATAGCATAAATGTAGCTGAATCTAATATTACCCTTTAAATATACAGTTTACACACTCAGTTGAACATTAATAAAAACTCAAGATTTTCACTATACTACAAATTGGTTTATGAATAGGCCTACTTGCAAGAGGGTTATTAAATTTATATTGAAAAGTTAACACATAATTTAAGTGAACATTTACGTCACCAAATACCTTAATTCTTTCATTAACTTGCGTACTATATACATTTGTTCATGTACTACAATAAACTATGTTCTTGTAAAAAACATATTTATGTGTGTCATACAGCCACGTTATTTATTAAATTAAGAAATAATGTTTCTAAAGTATGTTTTAAGATGGCATGGATAACATAAAAGTATATCCACCTTGCATGGGGAGATTTCTCTTACAGACTACTGTCCACATTAATGAAGCAAGATCAATTTGTTTAATAAGGTTATAAAATGCATATGTGAAATTTTGCAGTTAAGTAAACTATTTAAACAAATCATTAAATTCACTATAGAAGGGGACTTTTTCATAAAGTAAAACTATTGGGGGTGACATGTTTACACGCCATGAAATCACTTACTATTTGTTTCGCAAATCTAATATAATGCCTAAATTCACGGGTGATATTTTCCCCTTGGATAACATTTTCGGAGACATCACAAATAAGGGCGATTTTAATTTGCTTTTTTAAGGAAATTACAGCAGTTAGGGCTAAAGGTCTTATTCATATTCATCAGGTGAAAAAATGTTCTGAGCAAATAAAATACGAATCATGACTCCATTTTCCATCTCGTTCAGAAGGGAATACATCTTCGTCTGACATCAGAATCTTTAGGGAAGTCATGGTGTATAACACCATATCTCTTAGATTACTTTTATTGCATACGGCAACGGTACAACGCTTACCCGCATTTTCTTAGTATCGGTATGACACTTTTCGTAACCCTTCACGCATAAATAATAAGAAAGCTTACAATAAACATACAAACATTTACTATTCACATTGACTTTGGAAGCATACTTGACATAAATAAGAAGTTAGTAACGAGCGCACCCGCCTCAGTGGCGTGGATAGCTAACGCGCTAGTCGTGTTGAGCTCGACTACTGAGGACGGGGGATCGAGGTTTGAATCTCAGTCGGGTGAACTGGGGTGGTTTTTCCTAAATTGTTTTCCACTTTCCCTCCATGCAAATGCGGGTTCACTTCCTCTAATTCAACCTCTCCAATTCCTAATCCATTAGCGTAATTAGTACTTAGGCGTATAACCCGAACGGGTAGTAAGACGTGGTGCTAAATAATAATAAAAAAAAGTGCTGCACTACACAGTCACATGATCTGAACAGAAGCAAGCTTGGCTAGGTCACGAGCAGACGTTACAGCAGCGCTGCGTGTTAGGGTAGAGCTGAGTGCTGGCCGGTAGAACGAGCCTACCCTACAACTCTAGTAGCCTTAGTATAAGGAAGGACCCATCAAGATGACCAAATAAACCTTAAAATTGGAAATTTCTCAGTGAGTTGAGTAATGGTGGGAGGAAGGGGAGTTGGGAAGTCAACATTTCCAAAACTAATATATTTAATTACTTTTCTGTATTGTAAGGAATTTAAATTTATTAATTAGGTACGGGAAACAATACAAATAAACATTTATATAATAATAATAATGATAATAATTATTATTATTATTTAAAATTGCATTCTGAGAAATAGTGTTGATGGACTATAATAGAGAAACAAACTTTTTGAGATGAGGAACAGAATAAAATTTTGACAGATAAATAAAGATAAATCAAATCCCAGATAGCCAAAATAACATTAGACTCTAAATTTCTCAAAGTGGGTTGGGGAATGGGGGTTCAAAATCACCAAAATTAATATCAACTACTACATCTCAGTGCAGTGTCGTTAAAATTGAATTTTAGCATGCCCGTAAATGCACCACTCCAAATAACTAATAAGTCTGAACATTTTAAAATGTAACTCCATGAAATCAAGGGAGGGGCGGGGGGAGTTATAAAAAAAAACCTTTTATCTATAGTTGAAAATCGAAATTTGGCTGGCAGGTAGAAGTACAACTATAGATAAAGAAATTATTCTTAAAACTATGTGTTTAAATGGGAGTTGGAGAGAAATTATAATTGGGGAGAAGAAGGGAAAATTTTAAAAAACCAATAGAAACAATTACTAACAGAACAATTTATTTGATAAGCTGAGCTGCTTACTAGAGTGATTCTTTTAAATTAATTCATGTTTAATTAGTAGAGTTAAACTATTTTTGTTGGTGTTCATTTCAACAATGTCTCCGCGTAAGCGAGTAAATATTGATGCAAAGACTGCATATATATATATATATAATAGATTTTACTTCTTATAGGTAGTAGTTAATTTGTGGCTTCATCAACATACAAAGTTTTCGCCTCATACGTGTCTGAAATTGTATTTTTGGTAGTTTAGATCAGGGTTTCTCAAACTGCGAGGCGCGAAGGGATTTCAGATAAGGTGTGAACCAATTTTTCACTTCCTTCGACTTGCTAAATTATGATTGACTAAAAAATTGATATTCTGTTTGGCCTATGAAGCAATACAATTAATTAATATCTTACAAAACTTTACTATTCTTAATAAACTTCTACAAATCTCTTATCAGAAAAAAAAAAGAAATCAATTAAATAATAAATGTCTCATTTTTGTATTTTAACGTAAAAAATTTATTTTATTCTAAGAATAAGAGTCTCAACAATTACTTTTAATGTTCATGTAAGGCTCAAGTGCATAGAGTTTGAGAAAACCTGGTTTAGATGATTTGGTAAAAATAAGATAATTTACCCAACTTAAATGTGAGCGAAGCCGGGCAAACTAGAGTAAGTTAATATGATTATAAAAAAATGAATGATTGATTAATTCATTTAGAGAAAGTCTGATAAAATATACTTTGGCACTTAAAAAAAATCAAAATTCAAAATAAAAATAAATATTAAAATGGTGTGACCACATGCGCTAATTAATAAAAAAACGGTATGGGCACAAAACTTTTTATTTCTGGTACAAAACGATACAAAAACTAGTACAAAACCTTGGCAATGTAAAAAGCTCAACATACAAAAGTGGTACTACAGGTTAATGGACGTGCTGCTATACCTTGGGAAGTAGTAAATTGTATTTTGAAACGGTAGTATATACTATTTAACTAAACACTACACACCTCGCCATCTATTTGCATCACTACAAATCTTAACGAATGTTTCCGGAGACAGCAAAACATATTTTAATAAATAGTCTAAAAATTAACTTTTCAAAAAGTCATGTGGCCAAAAGGCATTTGGCCTACACTTTAGGCCAAATGACGGGTACTAGCGGGTCTCGTATGGATCATAATGTGTTTGATTAAAGTGTTGGTCTTTATCTTTTATTTTATTTATCATATTATATATTTTAATTTAGTGTAAATTAATATTTTCAATACGTGTGTGGGTAATGAGGAATGTGTAGTTAGTAAATTATTAGTGAAATCTTTTTCAACTTTTCAAGCCTTTGGTTTTAAAAGTGAGATTGTTAAAACTGGTAGACAACACCTGATATTCCGAAACTTACTTTCAGTAATTTTTATAGTAAGTCTTAATCCATTATTTAACCTACTTTATTTTTATGAAATTATTATTTTTTGCTCTACTCCCAAAATGATCATTCTAAAATTAGTTTGATTTATAGTTTTATTTTGACTTAAATTAAGCTCCCAAGAAGTTAATGCAGAAGGCTGCTTGCCGAGTTTTCAAGTCCACCAACCGCCACTGGGAAGACCGATAGTGGAAACGAACACAGCTCAAAGTGTCCTTGACAGTTGTAATTTGCTCCGCTGTTGCACAGAGGCACCAACTATTTGCTCAGTGCACCCCCTCCCCCCGCCACCCTCCAAACCAGGCAAACCCAGCCCCATCTCTTTCATACTTGTCATTTTTATTTATTTCCCCCCCATTTATTATTCGTGTGTACAGAAGGTTGGTTGACAGGTCGTCATACGGTTATAATGCTCAACATGGCGCTGGGCGCAATATCGGCTCTAGGGCTACCTCCCACACGTCCACGATACAACGGATATAGTTCACTTTACTATCCCCCGGATATATTAAACACATTTATAGGGATAGGCTACCACGGGTATTATTCATTTAATACCCCGAGGTTTGGGCCCGTATAAACTTATTAGGATAGCCAGGATATGATCCATTCTAGGGCGGAGGACCGTAAGGAAAAGGACACCTGGATACATTCGCACAACTATCTCGGATATATTTGTTGCTCGGACACACACTGGATATCCGGACTCACAACTAAGTGCTGGAATTTGATTAGAATGTGCGCGTTAGAATATATTAGGCCTATTTTTTTCTACGAGCTAGATTTTTTAGATCAATATCGACTCATTAATCTATTGTTTTAACGGCAGCATGAGTTTTTTTTAATTTTTTCTTTTTAAAAATACAATTAATATTAAAAGTAAATTTTAATATTCAGTTGGAATACAAAGTTAAGTAGGGCTAAGTTATTTATTCTTTGTTAAAAAATTAGAAAATTAATTATATTCAAAGTGAATTTAAAAATTAATTATGTAAACTAAATACAGTGTCATAATGAGATTTTAATTTGGTCAACCATAATATTACAAGAAAAATTTGTTCCTTTTAATAGTTAAGATAAATTATTCAAGCATTGAACAAATGCTCAGAAGGCTTAAAGCGGGGTGCTTAAGGTGGGGTGCTAGTGAGCGCGAGTTTAGGGCAGTATTTTTGCAGTTTTTATAGCACAAACATTTTTTGGCCAAGATAAATCCAATACTTCTTCTATAGAAACATAGAGTTTAGTTTTCTGCACATGCTAATATCAACAGTTGTTGAATATCTGTCATGAGCATGGTAGCATTTGATGACAAACTTTTTAAATAAAGATAAAAGTTTGTCACCAAATGCTACCATGCTAATGACAGATATTCAACAACTGTTGATATTGGCATATGCAGAAAACCAAACTCTATGTTTCTATAGAAGAAGTATTGGATTTATTTGGCCAAAATATGTTTGTGCTATAAAAACTGCAAACATACTGCCCTAAACTCACGCTCACAAGCACCCCACCTTAAGAGAAGGACACATGGACTAACAATGAGCATTTTATGTTTTGAACTTTGTCCACTCTTACCCTAAAAGTCCTGCCCCCTTCCAATTAAAACAAAAAATGGCGACAAGTGCAGCAACGAGCTGTAATCATTCCCATTATTTTCTCTCCACTAGAAATCCACAGTTGCCATGGACACATCCAATGTCGTTGTGAAAATATAAAATATAACGTGATGTGAGTGGCGGTGATTACCCCCTCCCCCTCGATTGCACACACGCACACACACACACACACACAGTCAGCCACTAGACAATTCAATAATATTGCACAAATGACCGCTACGCTGACTGACGCCCTCACATTCACATAGCAACACGAACTGAACAGTTACTTAACTTACTAAACCCATCTTCATCTAGTTTAATATCAGATTATGTTGTTATCTCAGTGGTAACATTTTATGGATAATATCAATAACTATAAAATAATAAAATCAATGTCGACTGTAAAATAAGTTTGTTCTTTCTAAAGATATCTTGCTATCAGAAACCTACTGTTTGTTTCATTTATAGCTTCCTAAATGAAACCCTAATTATTATAGAAATATTACTCAGTTCTAATTAGTGATGTATCAAGCTTTCTTTTTATTTGATTAAGTGAACATGAGAGAGAGAATAGCTCAGATCTAATAGTTATAGCTAGGATATTTCTAATATAAGTTATTTGCTTTGGAATAAATTGTTATCATAACAATGCAATCAAACTCAAAAATACAATCCACCTTTAGTTTGAAATACAATTGAAGACTCACTTCAAAATTTAACTTGTTCCATTTTCATTATTTTGGTTTTAGATTTCCCTTTCTAAATTTGACCTAATGATGAAAATTTTTCTAAAATTAGTTTAGTCTCAACCAACTAAAGTTAATGTGACATTAGGCCTACCAAAGACAATTATTCATTTTAGCACCGCGCCTTACTACGCCTATGTATAGTACTAATTACTATAATGGCTAAGGGAAAAATAAGGTTGAATTTAGAATAAGTATAACCGCATTTGTTTGGAGGGAGTTTGTAAAACCGTACAGGAAAGACCACCCACTCTCAGTACCGGTATCAAACACCAATTTCTCCGTCAGTAGTTTTAGTCTATTGCGAGAGTAATGGTAAATATTAATTAGTCCCGTTTGGAACACATTTTCCTTAATAAACAATGTTGATTAATCTTACACATTAATATTAAAGACAAAGTAATATAATAAAATATATATATTTGATGAAAGGATAATGTACATTATCACTTGATGCCGATACTTTAAAAACCTGTTGATAAATTTTTCAAGTAGTGGCGGTTCGCTTATATTAGCACATGTGCACGTGATCACTCAATTTGTTGATTACATTCTTGCGTCACTATACATATAATTATATATATATATATGTATAGTGCATATTAGCTTATTGAAATATAACATCGTAGTCTATTTGCGTGTAAACATTCTTTATAGATAAATACCTTGCAATATGTTTTAAATAGTGATAGAGTAATTTATCAGTAAAGTCTAATAATTTAAGTGATAAACCAAATTTAATTGAAAAGGATTGCAAAACACAAATATTGATTACAAAAACAAATTCAAAATGAACATTGACAAGAAATATATTCAAGAATGTAGGTGTAATCCAGTGAGTTGTGTGAATTGTTATCATGGGCAGGGGTGTGAGACAAACATCACACATCACACATCACACACTCCTCTCACTTCATGTACAGAAACTGTTGGTTAGTGAATGTCTTTTTAGTAAACCACAAATAAACGAATGCTTTTTTAGTCGACTTTTTCCTCTTTTCATTCAGCGAGGACAGATTTCAAATTTTTATGTGTTTATTAAATATTCACAGAGGAAAACAATTTTAAAAGAGGATATATAAATTATAAAATACATGACAGAAAAAATATTTTGGTAATTTATAAAGGATTAAGACTTGAAGAGACATAGTTGACAGACTATGCTAACACCTCAAAAGAGGCCACATTCTGCCCACCCCTGTCCCAGGACCATAGTGTATGTAGACCACCAAGGTAAGACTGTCATCTCTAAGGGTAAGAGGACAGAACATTGACAGACTAACAGAGAAGTGTTTCTGAGCTGTAGAAATAGTAAAAACATTTCTCACAAATCCACGAGTAGAAACAAGCTCACTGCACTAGTTTCTCCTATTCTAGCTGTGCTAGCTACTGTTTGTGTTCATATGTAGGCCTAAGCTAATATATATATTTATATAGGTTTATATATACGTATTCATGTGCTTTGTTGATTTATTAAACTTTATAGGGGTCTATCTTTTTATTTTGGTACTGTCTTGATATGATCAAACGAAACCTTTATATATACTGCCAAACATTGTTCTCTACAATTTTGATATTGTGAACACTCTAGTTTTAACATCCCCAGGCGCCATTGTCTACAAGACTATGTGATGTCACGAAACAGGAATACAATATTACGGAGGTGTCCCTAGCTGTGGTGGCAACATTTATATAACTTATTCATTTTTGAGGGGTTGTGGTTATTTGTTTATTTCTTAATTAATCATGTAATTAAAAGCTGCTCAAAATATATCAATTATTACTCTACGGCGCGGTCAGATATCACACCGACGTGGCTCAGCGGTGATACCGTAATAAGTCTGCTCGAGACTGGGAGTCGCTTGTATCAAACTCGTATCAAAGTGCCCGACGCGATTCGTACATGTTTCCAAGGCAAAGTCTCCATTAGCCATTTGATTATTTAAAATATGATTGAAATACTAAACGTGAAGACATCCCCACAGAGACTGGTGACTTTGGAGGGGGAAAGCGTGTGTCGCTTTTCACGAAACTACTAGAACATTTAAAACTGCACCCTCTTTTGTCCGTTTTCTTGTGGTTTCCGAAAAAGTTTCAAACCGTTCTGGGGCAAGAAAGGAATAGAAGAGGGCTGCAAAACTTGAAATCTCATATTTAGAAAGAAAATTAAAATATTATTTAATGGTGTCTACGTATCAAAAACTTTTAGAGAAATCTAATTTTTTGTTACAAATAAATGATTCTGTGTTTAATAGAAAAAAAAGCTTTTTAGATATATATATTTTTTATTTGCCTTAATAAACACTTAGGTGACCTGGTGGTCTAGGGGTAAGGTGTCAGACTTCTGTGCTGGCGGCCGGGGTTCAATCCTCGGTCCCGGCACAGATTTATCTGATTTCCAAACCCTTCCTTCACCTCTGACAAGACATCTTGTGAATGTGGGGAATGCCAGGTCTCCACCGTGGTTCGGATTCCACGTTAAACTGTAGGTCCTTCATTTCATCTCACAATCACCCTACCATTACACATTAGCGTAAGTGCGTATAACCCGAACGGGTAGTAAGACGCGGTGCTAATAATAATAATAATAATAATAATAAACACTTAGAAATCAAGGAATTAGATTTTTAGGTATTTTAAAATCTACTAATTTTAATTGATAGCAGTTTTTTTATGTATTTGAATTAATGACTTGCTATAAATGATTTTGTAAAGTCCTGATCCTGTGATACAATGTAAAATATTCACTATTGCATATAAAAATGATATTTTGAAAAAACCAAATGAAAGCATGTGATAAATTGTTTAAATATTTTAAAGGTATTTTAGACACATGGGGCACTAGTCTGAACCATTTGGGGCTCTGAAAAATAGTGAATTTGGGGACGAGAGGGCGGGGCGGGGGGGGGGGAGGAGAACATTGATAGAAAACCATACTTTAAAGTGAAATAAAAAATTAAAATTGGTCAGTAATGTAGAAATAGTGAGCCAAATACCAAAATAATTCTTTAGTATTTAAAATTTTAAGAAGGCGTTGGGGAGGTGGGGTGTAGCTTTGAGGTCTACAAAACTGACTTATTCTCATTGAATTTAAATTTGTCAGTAATGTTTAAAAGCCACCCAAAACACTATAAATAAAAGGTATTTGAAAATAAATGAATGAAGAATACACCCCCCCCCCCAAAAAAAAAAGCTCATCACTAATAGAATAAATCCTTTACCACATGATATAAAATTGAAATATTTCCATACATGTAAAGAGGCAAGCAGGTAAAGAGATCAGCCAGAAAAGTTTAAATATAAGAAATTTCAAAATATGTCTCCAGTAAATTATGATTTGGGGCTAGAAATATACTAATCATTTTAGCTGAGGTTCAACATTGAAATTTGGCATACAGATAAATGTTCTGTATCACTCTAAGCCATAAATATCTGATAGTTTTAAATTGTAACTTCTTGAAATAAGGGATGTGGTGTGTTAATAGATGACACAATCTATAGGCGAGCTGAAAATAATGGCTGGAATGAAGTGAACTACTGCAAATACCCAAATATTTTAAATACTTGAATTTCCTAAGTGCTTGTTCGGGAAGTAGGATGCGTAGGGTATGGAGGCTTCAAAATTTCAAAAATTATTTAAAGTAACTACTCACTATGATAAAAGATTGAAATTTGTCAGGAAGATATAAGAGCTACCGCGAACACTCTGAAATCAAATTTAATTTCAAACTAAGTACACGCAAATTGAAAGGAGGTAATCCTCCCCAAACATTTTCCAAATTAATATTGTAAAATGCTTCCCATGTGATAAAAGAAATTACAATATTTACTTACTGTAGAGGGACAACCCCAAATAACCAGAGGAATTTGACAGTTTTTAATTTTAAATTAGGGTCAGTGAATTGGGTGGGAGTGGATGTAGGTAGATGTACAGTTTCAAAAATTATACTCGTAGAAAAAAAAACACATTTTTCTGTGAAATAGAATTAGTCTATTTATATATTATTTTCCTATCTGTGACGTCATGGCAGGATTCTCCATGATAGTGAATTTACGTCCTATTCAGCGAGATTAAATATATAACATAATAACAAAAACTACAAATTCTTAAATAATTCTAAAATTAGTTTTACACTGTTACTGAATTATTATTTTTATCTTGAAGTAGCTTTCTGGTAAACCTGTTCTTTTAATCATCTGCCATTTAAACTATCTGGTTTAATCACGAAAATGGCCTGACGGAGTCTTGTTGCCAGGATGTAGGTTAAAAAAGTCCGGGGTAGTAAATGTATATCTTTGATGGGAAACAATAACCAGGTAATTTCATAAAGCAAGTCAATATTTTCAAGGTGCAAATTGTACTGTATTATGACTTTGTAAGCTCGTCAGAGGGAGAGGGTAGGTGCATTCAGTAAATAAACAAGAGGCCACGCAGGGTGAACTGGCATTCATTATCTTCCCTCTCTTAAACTGCTTAGTTGCATCAAGATTAGATGCAGCCCGTTTCAGACACACATTTATAGTGATTGTAGCACAAACTTTGTAGGTGCCAAGTGCCATTTTACAGAATTACGGAGTCTTCTAGTATCCCATACTGAAACCAAAGTGGTAGTAGATAAATTTCTGTCCAAGGCATAACTTGGCATTTCAACCCACCCTCGGCTCCACATTTTGGTTGACTATGGAAGGCTTGTATCAAGTCAGCAAAAACTCACCTAAAAAGAATGGTGGGTGATCAGACACTTACCTTTGAAAATCTCTCCAAACTCTTCATTCAAATTGAAACAGTGCTAAACTCCAGGTCTCTCTGAGCTCTCTCTGTGGAACCGAATGACCTTGATCAATTGACACTAGGACATTTCATAGTGAGTCATTCTCTCACCAGCCCACTCAAGGATATCGTAAAAGAGCTACCTTCCAACCGGTTGAATCGCTGGTATCAGTACTTTTGGCAAAGATAGTCAAGGGATAATATCCCTACTTTCCAGCAGTGACAAAAGTGGACTACAAACAAGATCAACCTACAAGAGGGACAGTTAGTCTTGATGAAGGAAGACATTCTTCCCCACTCAAGTGGTTACTGGGAAAAGTAGAAGAGGTGTGACCTGGAAGGGATGGGAAGACTAGAGTCGTAAGTGTCCGTAACAAGTACAAGCTATCGGTTGTCAAATTATGTTCACTTCCTAATCAATAGGAGGGATACATTCTTTTTTTTAAATATTATTCTATGCATATTTTTTGTTGTTGATTTGTTGTTCTTAAAAACTCACTTTAGTTTTTGGTGGACAGTATGTTAACACATTCTCTTATTGTTAAGGTTTAGATGGTTTCCGGTTTTTCCCTTCCCCTTTCTAGCCCTTCCCAACTTTTCTAGCATTTCATCCCTCTTGGAGGCAACAAGGACCTACTTGGAACACTCTAGGCCTATTGTGTATCTATAGTTTTGGCGGGCTAAGATTTCCCGCCAAGGGTCGCTGGCATGGGTGAGACTCACTGAGTTTGAAGTGAGCTAAGGTTCCACCCGGAAGTAGAGATGGGCGAAACCGTCATTTTACGATATCAGTGAATACAGTGACTGTGACTTTCATATATCGGTGATTTATACCAGTGATTTTTCACTGTGACCTGTGTTCACAGTGTTTTGATGGACCGATATTTTTTCAATTTCCAACCACGGTGAAGGCTAGTATTTAGCTGCTGTCCGAGTATCGAGTATCGAGTATCTAGTATTGAGTATTGGGTATTTATGAGTATTGAGTGTCGATACTTAAAGGCCTAACATAAGCTCTTCTTGTCGGCACTGACATTGACATCCGGGTTTCATGTTGCCCGACTAATGTACAGTCAATACAAAAGTATGCGTTTTAAGATGTTTCATACAGTTGATAAGAAAAAGAAAGCAAAACATATTGTTTTTGAAAAATGAGCTCTATGAAATCAAGTGTTTTAAATAGAAATAGCACGTAAAACATGCCAGTCAATAAGGTCGATTCTCAATTATCTGGTAGAAAATACAAAATCAAAGAATAACAAGGGCCGTGAAGCGAGTATTTACTCGAGTGTCTTTAGGAAGCAATACTAGCTCCGTGGCTCGAGTAACTGTTGCCATCTGATGCGAGTATGGAGTATCTCCAATCACTGATATCTCAATCACCGATACTTTTGAGATCGAGTAACTGGGAGTATCGGTGATCAAATGGTATCGGTGAAAAAATCACAGTCAGTGATATATCGCCCATCTCTACTACCTCCATAAACCCCGTATCCAGAAATACAGTCTAGTAAGAGTGACGCCATTAATCTTAAAGCATGCTAGTAACTTTATTAATGAGTAGAAACAGTTTAAGAAGAAGCTTTTGGTTGTAAACCAGAGTGTTATGGCAATAGGCGTGTATAGATAGATCCCATCATGTTTTATTTTGTAAGTGAAATATTTCAAATTTTGATACTAAGGTTGAAACAGGTTTTAACACTTGACAAATAATGGTTATTTTCGTTGATATTTGTGGAAAGTAGAACCTAACAAGTTTTTTGTGGCTTTTTAATAACACTAAGTTACAAGTTTTTACAATAGCTTAAAGGCGAATGCTGGCTCATTTTCTTAAAATACATCCTCACTCTTTTTTCTCTCTTGGGCTTGTTTCGATAGCCAGTAATGAAACAAATGCATTAACCATGCCTGACAGAGGAAGGTGGAGGGGGTAGTTAACCAATATAACATACCCGTATATGACAAAACCTCATTAAAGTCGAACCCTGGATTGTTCCAATGACGTCATCAACAGTCCGGGCGGTGACGACAAAGTAGCATCACCGAGGTGGGGGAAACTACGCGAATATAGGTTTTCATACAAAAATTGGTGAGTTTGTGATTTGAAAGGGACGTGTCACGAATGTAGTTGCCTGGCAACACCCTCTCCTCCCCTTTCACTCCCCTCTGAGGGGGTAAAGGTGCAAATTCTCCTCCCGCGCAATCTGAGCAAGTAGGGATACGTCCACAACATATATGTATTTCCTTATTAAAATGAACAGTGACTGTAAGCAGCAACAGGGAGAAAGGGTTATATTTCCTTCATCCCCAGGTTTCAGGGCTACGAGTCTGGGATTCGAGCTAAATGATCTCTCGCATTGGTCCGTGTTTTGTTGCTCCCCGAAGCACGGAGGTAGCCGGTCTAAAACCAGCAAGTTCAATATTTACACACAAAGAAACGTTGCAAATGGATTACACGCATAGAGAAATTTAAACACTAGTGTTATATCTCACCACAAGAAAGCGCTAGTGCGATGCTCTGATGGTGGTGATTAGGAGACATAACATGTTATTAAGAAGAGAAGGTGTGAGGTTACCACTACATGCTTGATGTCCTCTGAAAGACAACATGTTATTAAGAAGAGAAGGTGTGAGGTTACCACTACATGCTTGATGTCCTCTGAAAGACAACATGTTATTAAGAAGAGAAGGTGTGAGATTACCACTACATGCTTGATGTCCTCTGAAAGACAACATGTTATTAAGAAGAGAAGGTGTGAGGTTACCACTACATGCGTAATGCCCTCTGACTGCTAATCCAATGGTACAGTTCAAGACACGCATATTATGATGATTATGAAACAGTGTAACAGAAGTATAGTCGTCCCTAATTGGGGTGAGCGAGGTAATATTTTGTATGAGCGCTATTTACTAACAATGCGCTGTTTTCTTTATTCCAACTAATTGCAAGCAGCGGTGCTATGCTGATAGCTGGATCCCCTCTCCTTCATACCCAACCCCACCCTCTAATTATTCTTTCTTTGGAGGACAAGTTGCGAATAGTTCTCCTCACATTCACTGCTACTTCCTACTTCCTTGTCAATATTTCATCTCGGTCTACACAGCTCTGTTGTCTGAACAACAATGAACACAATCACAAACTATACTTTGTGAACAATCTTGCTGTGGTCAAGCCATAAACTAGGCACTTTTTTGTCAACTTTCGGGGAGGTGAGGGGGCGTTGAAACCTCTTAACATCCAATTGGTTACGGCCTTGGATATGGGAGAAGGAAATAAAAATATATTAAAAAAATGGGACTGACACCCGATAAAACATAACTTTAAATTTATTTGATATACAATAAAATGTACATGTATTTGCTGACGTTTCTAATTTAATTAAACTTGCTATAAATCCCATTATGGGCAAATAATTTGTTCTTCAAAGTGGTGATATTATTGTAAAAACCATTAAATAGGAAATAATAAACAGAGTGCTACAAGACATTATAATGGTGTTATAACTGTAAAGCTCCACTTAGATGTAAAATGTTGCAATGGACAAACAATACAAATTGTGGCTCGAATATCTAATTCTGGTTTTCAAGCCATATTTTAATAATATAAGAAACTAACCTTTTTGACGGAAATTATAAATTGATCAAATTAATCAAATTATTTAATGATTTTTAAAATATATTTAACACATCTTATCCTGCCAATGGTTAACGAACAAGACCACGACCAAATAATAATTAAAATTAAATCACAGAATTTAAATACTAAATATTGTAGATTTAATTATTACAAAAGGCTGTTTCAACGGTGAACCCAATTAATAAACCAACCCTTGCAAGATTTAATTTTGTTTGTGAAAGATTCACGCTCTGCTCGGTAAATCAAAGCAAGATTTCTCAAAGCGCTCCTTCTCACTTTTTATGTTATCAAAACCAGCAAGTGATGCAGATAACATTTAAACACCCGTCAATCGTTAGCGAAACATTCAGCATTAGTCTTGTCCATAACAAAAATACAAAATATAGTGTTGAGAAAACATCTTTGGCAAACATAGAATATTTTCAAATAAAAACTTCAAGGCAAGTTGGTAATCATCGCCTCGGTGGCCGCATAGTCAAAGGCGCTACTCTGGCAGTAGACAATACTGCTGATGACAGGGATATCAAGGTTAGAATCTCGGTCGGATATAGACTACAGAGTGCGGTTCTTTCCACTGTTTCTATCTCCATGCAAATGTGGGCACACTTCCTCTGAATATAACCGCCATGATCCCTAAAAACACTAGCGTAATTATAACATGCGTATAGTCCGAGCAGAATAGTCTCTAATTTAGACTAATTATTAGTGCTAGAAGAAATTAACTCGATCTAAGAGCTAAAGTCATTGGAAGAACTTTTATTCAATATTAATTATGTCAATACTAGAGAGGCCTAGGCGTATGAAATTCGATGTTGAATATCGTTTTAGAAATAAGGTTCTCTCAATTAGGAATACATATTATGATGGATTAAATAGTGAAGCTAGTATATTTGTTAGTTAAGGTTACAGCCACATCTAAATATCGCATTCCTTAAATTGAAAAATGACATCTTGACACGGGAATCGAGTTCGTACTAATCCAAAGGTCCCGGTTTCGATTCCCATATCTAGGTGTTATTTTTCAATTTACAGAATATAAACTACTTATGTATAATTTTATCTAGGTGTTATTTTTCAATTTACAGAATATAAACTACTTATGTATAATTTTATACAATATTTATAATTATTAATATTTAGCAGTGGTAGTAGTAGTATGTGTAAATACTTTAGTTTATGCGATAATGTGAAACTAGTTTGTTTAAAATAAATTGTATAATCTACTTTGTTGGTGTTACTTCATAAATGCAATTTAAAATAGTGGCGAACTTAGTGCATGTACGAGTATAATATAATTATTTTGATAGGTGTTTCCCTAGTGTATCTATTTGACACAGCTGAGGTTGTATTATTATTATTATTATTATTATTATTATTAGCACCGCGTCTTACTACCCATTCGGGTTATACGCACTTACGCTAATGTGTAATGGTAGGGTGATTGTGAGATGAAATGGAGGACCTACAGTTTAACGTGGAATCCGAACCACGGTGGAGGCCTGGCATTCCCCACATTCACAAGATGTCTTGTCAGAGGTGAAGGAAGGGTTTGGTAATCAGATAAATCTGTGCCGAGACCGAGGATTGAACTCCGGACCCCAGCATAGAAGTCCGACACCTTACCCCTAGACCACCAGGTCACCTCTGAGGTTGTAAAAGCTTATTACATACATAAGAAAAATCAGAAAGAGTATTTAGGAAGGTAAGATTATTACAGGGTAAACGAGAATGGTAATGAGTTAGTGAATCTGGGTTCGAAAAGGTTCTTTTTTTTTGTGTCGAGCACATAGATTAAAAACAAAGATATTCCCTTGTATTCATGGCAAGGAGGTGATTCGTTAACGATGATTGAATTTGTGGTGTATGATGAGTGACTTGGAAGTTTAGTCAAGAATACTAGGTCTGTGCGTGGAGATGAATGTAGAACGGATCACTTCCCAATAATTATATCGGTAGTTGAATTAGGTAGGAGTTTTGTAAGAAAGAAGCACAAGTAAGAGTGAAAGTGGAAAAATAGTGGGATAAAAATGTGAGAGGTTTATAAAAGATTGTTGGGCGAAATATTATCTTTACTAGAACATGAATGGATTGTCGAAATAAATCCTCACAAGTGGATCACTGCAAAGATGGTTTGTAGATCATTGCATTGAAATGTATTCTAAACTTTTTATTGGAAAAAGATATACTTAATAAGCCCTCTCTATACTTTCTAGTTAAAAGTTTACTTTTAAAAGGATATCAACTTGACATAGCTATTTAACATTTAGTGTTTAGTTTGAGTCAAAGCTTTTATTTCCCCTTAAAGCCATCGTGAGAACTTTAGAACAACCCCTTTTCCAGCTCAAGCTATTCATTTAACCAAAGCCATTAAGCTAAGAATTGAGTTGTTATCTTGAACAAATCTAAATATTTTATTTACTTATATATAGCTGATACAAATCAGTTTCATGGTGATGTAACAAAATGTTGTACTGAAGCACTTGTCACACAGAAGGACAAAGGATGATTGTACTGATGAGCACTGTCCACAGAGAACAAGATGATTGTACTGTGACCACTGCCACAGAAGGAACAAAGGATGATTGTACTGATGAGCCACCTTGTCCACACAGAAGGAACAAAGGATGATTGTACTGATGAGCCACCTTGTCCACACAGAAGGAACAAGAGTTGTATGATGACCACCTTGTCACACAGTAAAACAAAGATGATGTACTGATGAGCCACCTTGTCCACACAGAAGGAACAAAGGATGTATGATGAGCACCTGTCACACAGAAGGAACAAGTGATGTATGAGAGCCACCTTGTCCACACAGAGGAACAAAGGATGATTGTACTGATGAGCCACCTTGTCCACACAGAAGGAACAAAGGATGATTGTACTGATGAGCCACCTTGTCCACACAGAAGGAACAAGGATATGTAGATGAGCACTTGTCAGTAAACAAGATGTACTGAGACCACCTTGTCCACACAGAAGGAACAAAGGATGATTGTACTGATAGCCATGTCCCACAGAAGACAAGAATTGTATGATGAGCCACTGTCCAACAGAAGGAACAAAGGATGATTGTACTGATGAGCCACCTTGTTCACACAGAAGGAACAAGATATGTATGATGAGCACCTTGTCACACAAAGGAATATAAAGTTCACTAGGGAAATTGGATTTTAGTCTTAGGATACTATTATTGCCGGCATCCTTGATCAATCTTTAAAATAAGTGTTCATTTGTCAAAATCGATTTAGTCATTTTTCTTGAAACTTAAATTACAGGGAAAGGGCGTATTAAATTATACATAGGAGCTAGTATAGGAAGTGCTTGAAACAGATTAAAACAGGCCGTAGTTAACTTCGCGAAAGAGGTGTGTGGATATGCGATTGTGAGAAACTTAAAAAGAGATGTGTTGTGGAATGAACAGTTGAAATAGTCACTGAGAGGAAGTAAAGAAGTACACAAACGAAGGTTTACTGCGAAAAGTTAAACCGAATGTAAGAGGTTGTGTGACAAATACAAAGTGAAAAATATGAATAAAAAGAAGGTAGTAAATGAGAGTAATGAGTAAATTAGATTAAAATAAGGAAAAAGAATGCAGAATTATTTTTAAGTAAAGGAGAAGTGGTTCTTGAAGTGGATAAAAACATGAAACAAGGAGTGCCAAAAATCCCTATGGCATTCAGAATGCACATAGTGAGATGATCTGGAATATAAACAGAGCATTAATATGGCGATAACGTAGAGAAAGTAGCCTAACATAGGTAAATGCTATGACAAGTCAAAGAATTAACGAGGAATAAGTGTTAAAAGATTGGAAAATTTTAAGAATGGTAGAGCTGCTCTCATAAATGGGATCACAAGTGAAATTCTTAAGTTTTGGGGCATGATACTACTTGCCAGATTGAGTGAGCTATTAATGTGTTTACTGGAATTACGAATGTTCCTAGTTACTGAAAAAATACTATACTTGTTCCTTTTTTGCAAAGGTAAAGCCAGTACGAGGGAATGTATTAGTTAGAGCAACTAGATTTTTTAGTGTTCCAGAAAAAGGTTTTTGTGAAAGTATTAACTGAGCGAGTACGTGAACAAACTGTGAAAAAGATTTGGGGTGTACCATGTGATTTCATAACAGGTAAAGATTGCATGGACCACATATTTGCATTGCAACAAATTGATTTTGAAATGTATGTCAGTAAGGAAGAAAGTGTGTTGTGCATTTGTTGATCTGGAGAAAGTGTATGATCGAATGAATAGGAGTATGTGATGGAACGTTCTGAAAGGTTGAATGAGTGGATTTGCATTGAACAAGTTGTTAGACAAGGTAGTGTTATGTTTTCATGGCTGTTTGATGTGTTCGTGGATAAGTGTATGAGGGATTATTGTGAGAACGCGGTTGGTGTACAAATGAGCAATGTGAATGCGAGAGTGCTGTAATATGCAGATGATGCCATATGCTGAGAATGAAAGAACACGTTAAACAATTTCAATATCGTGACACGCAGAATTTATATTTGAATAAATCTTTCCAAAACTAAGGTAATAACTTCGGATGAGGACAAATCAGGAAATGATTGTCGGCATAGTTTAAATGGAAAAACTGTTAGAACAAGAGAATACTTTTACATATGTGGAATGAATGTGCTCTAAAAATTGAAAGAGAGATGGACAACTCTACAAACAGTTGAATGTATCTCGGAGAGTAGTTGGATGTATGAGGACTATTGCAAAGGATGAGGTAGTATCAAAGGAGGCAAAGAGGCTGACGCCAATATTGTTTTACGGATGTAAAGCTTGAGTTTTACACAAGAGCAAGGTGAATGTAATTTGAATTCGGTATCTAAGAAATGTATGTGGAAGAACTTGTATGGACAAAGTTAGTAATGGATGGGTAATAAAGGAGCGCAGATTAAAAGATAATCCACTAGGTCAATGTGAAACGCTTAGTTTTACGTTGGTTTGAGCATGTTAGGGCGATGAGTGTGGATCGACCGACGAAGCAAATATATGAAGGTAGAGTGTGTTGATCAAAAGGAAGGGATAGGCTAGGTAAGATATGTTTAAATGTTGTAGATGAATGTGTGAAATAAAGACAACATAGTATGCAAGGATAGGATAGTTAGTGAGGATGAATTAAATACGGAGTTGTTATTTTTTGAATTATATTCAAAGTTTGTCGCCTACCCCACAAGGGAACAATGACATTATATGTATGTAGCCACTATATATTTAAAAATACACAACAACGGACTAATCGACTAAGGTTTTTTTATTTAGTTAGCACAGCGTATTACTATTCTTTCGGGTTATACGCTTAGGTAGTAATTACGCTAATGGGATAGGAATTAGGAAGGTTGAATATATAAGAAGTGAACTCACATTTGCGTGGAGGGAGAGTGAAAACCAATTAAGGAACCCCTCCCCAGCTCACCCGAGTGAGATTGGAACTACGATCTCCCCACAGTCCTCAGCAGTCTAGCTCAACACGAAACTATCACGTTAGCTTATTACGCCCCTGAGGTGGGTACCAAGGTTTGAGGATAATGTAGGCCTGTAATGTGTATGGTCAGGATAACACCAAAAATGCTTTTGGTTGTGGTTTTAAGCTCGAGTTACAAAAATATCTTGGATACTCTCATAAATAAAATTCATTAATTGCTTGAAGTTTTCTGTCTGATGTATTTCATGTGACGTCATAAACAGCAGCGGAGGAAACTGTGCAAAGTTTGTCCTGATATCTGTGTCAAAAAAAAGCTTTGATTAA
The DNA here is from genome assembly GCA_039000515.1 of Timema cristinae. Taxonomy (NCBI): domain Eukaryota; kingdom Metazoa; phylum Arthropoda; class Insecta; order Phasmatodea; family Timematidae; genus Timema; species Timema cristinae. The sequence continues at coordinate 58,486,572 of JBCFYV010011164.1, forward strand.
TTATTCAAGGTCTCATGTTTATTGGACGTAAAGAAAATTAAAAAAATAAATGAATAAGCTTTGTGAACCTCCTAAAAACATTGATTTGAGTTGGATAACACTGCTTTATACCTAGATATAACTGCCTCATATTGAGTATACCATGATATAACCACCTCATATTGAGTATACCTAGATATAACTGCCTCATATTGAGTATACCATGATATAACCACCTCATATTGAGTATACCTTGATATAACTGCCTCATATTGAGTATACCATGATATAACCGCCTCATATTGAGTAGACCGTGGTATAACCGCCTCATACTTAAGTTCCTCCAGTTTAAGCACGTCTAACACACAGTCCAGAAGCTCACAATATTAAGCTCCTCCAGTTTAAGTATGTCCTATCCTCAGTGCAGTAAGTACACAAAGTAAGCTCCTTCAGCTTAAGCACGATAATCCTTATTCCAGTCAGTCCAATAGGTCACAATATTAAGCTCCTCCAGTTCAAGAAGACAACCAACCCAGGAGGTAATAAAAGTGTTAGTCCAATAATTACCTGAGGAAACAAAAGGACATCAAGTTGCGCGTCCGTCCCGCCCAAGGGAGAAAAACAACTTGGTTCTCCCCTTCCTGTGCTCCTAATCGGCCGGATTATCGCTTCCCTCCCTCTTGGTGTGCGTGTAATGGCTCGGAATAACAATATCTCTAGCAGCCCCACAGCCCGGGGTGAATCAGGGGGAGCTCCCCTACGCACATTGTTGGCACTAAGTGATTTGCATTGACTGACGGATGACATAGTTTATTGTATCTCTTCCGATCTACTTCATCGCGAGCTTTCATGACGTTCGCATCACGCCCTCAATATCGACAAATAGCCACAATGGGGTTTACAAACTCACAGAGACGCTTCTGGTGTTGTCCTAACAGTCATAGACACAAGAACCTTATCTTGATCTTGCACGCCGTACAACATTGTTACGACCAAACCATACATGTTCCAGTATTCAGCGTTTACAAATATTGACTCTAAATAAGTTATATCTATGTGTCTTTAAAAGCCTGGTTTAATGAAAATGCAATAAGCATGAGCTGAGGAAAAGAACAAAAAGGAGTGTTTTGTAACCGCCATCTTGAAACAAATTCGCTGATTCAATTCTTAATTAGCCTTTATGTTACCAGACATCCGAGCTGTATCCATGCAATTTTCAGCAGAACAATCGGTAGCATATATAGCATATATAGCATATATAGCTATGACGGGGTGGAGGTACAGACACAAATACAGTCGTTTTATATTAATAGTAGGATAAAAAAAAGAAAAACAAGATGCACAAGCATGTGAGAGCACCCAACAGTATTAATGCCAGTCTTCCCATCAGTATTAATGTTATCCATACTACTCCAACTCGGGAGGCTGAGCAACAAAGTCGTCGGGCTCATGTAAGTCATTTAAAGAAGGTACCATAAATATTCTATATTTGTATAGTAGATGCTATAAAATTACATAATTTGTAATGCTAACTATAATATTGTGTTGAAGTTTTATACTAGATCTAGTATAAAAGGAGAATGTGGGAGGTAATCTTTATTTGTAAAACGTAAATTGAATATGTGAATTAAAAAGTAGATGGCAAACCTGATTTTCAACATTCACTGTAAAGGATGAATGTATACACACATAGCTATGTGTATGTGTATAAAGTATACCTAAGTTAAATTGAAAGTGACATTAGAAAGATTCAGTTAGAATCTAGATCTATTAATAATTTTCTCCTGACAAGAATATAAGTTTTTGATCTATTATTATAGAAGTAGTTGCGGTTGCAAAATTAATTTAGAATCAAGATCTGTGAATGATTATCTCCTGATGAGAACAATCAATTTGATTTATTGCCTGTTGGCACCTTTAGTGTGACAAGGAAATAACTTTATAAGGATTTTCTAATTATTACCTTTGTTGGGGTTTTTGTTTAAGATATTTATTGTACGTTAATCTGAGGTAATCTTGTGTGTGTATTCTATTCTTCCTTTCCTCCGGCCTTAGCACGCTGGAGAGGATGGTAATGTCATTCCGACATGTTCGGTACTTACAGTACCATTCACTTAGTGTTTCTCACAAACACACAAGTAAGTTTGTTTAGTAATTGTCTTTCTCGTAATCGTATTCATATTTGTATAATGTTAATGTCCATTACTCTAGTATAGCTCCATGTAACAATTTATCATCGGGCTTCTTTAATTTCGTTTCTGCAATTTCTATGAATATGGTACTTTAAGTACCGAAACATGTCGGAATGAATTAATTCCAGCATCTTTTCCAATTCTGGATTAACAAAGGAGTAATTGGACAAGGAAACAGATAAGACTTAGATTATTACTTTATCTAAATTGGTTTGGCAAATGCTAACCTCAAAATTCGACAATTTTTATACTTTTTATAACATAATTTAAACTCAAAATATTATTTTGTTCATAACATTTTGGATTTCTCGAAGCCTTTGTATTATAACACTTAATGACTTCACTATAATGTGTTGGGCAGATGTTAGCCTTTAAATGTAAATTTTATCTTTTAACCTCAGAACATATTTGAACTTAAATATTTTCGCTGTCCATACTATATTGTATGTTTGTAAGTATTTGTCACAACATTTTTAACGTGTTAACAAATATATTTAGACTATTTGTCAACTTGTGTTGGTCCAGTTGATGATGCAATAATATGTTTATGTCAATTGTTCTTATATGACAATATGTTTACTCACTAGAAGTAAATCTCATTCATACTTTCTTACTTGTAATTTACTTAATACATCTACCAACATTTTAACAGTTTAAATTATAACATTATATTCTCTGTATGTATCTTTAAAGCAACATATTTAAGTCTTAACTTTTAATAAAAGTACATTCATGTTAAATATGTAGCTACCTAATTTCATCTTACAGTTAAGTTTGAATACAGGTTTTATTATACATGGATGATTATTAGTAAACTATATAATTTCTATCAATAAGAACATAACAAATAAATTATTATTGTTACTATTATTATTATTATTATTATTTTATTATTATTATTATTATTTATTTAGCACCGCGTCTTACTACCCGTTCGGGCTGAACGCACTTACAATAATGTGTAATGGTGTGGTGATTGTGAGATGAAATGGAGGACCTATAGTTTAACGTGGGATCCAAACCACGGAGGAGGCCTGGAATTCCTCACATTCATAAGCTGTGATTAATAAACTTCTTGTCAGAAGTGAAGGAAGGGTTTGGCAATCAGGTAGATCTGTGTTGGGACCAAGGATTGAACCCTGGACCCCCAACACAGAAGTTTGACATCTTACCCTAGACCACCAGGTCACCTCATAGCAAATACAAATTTCATAACTAGGCGAGCAAATGTATTATTTGTTAGGTATTCTGTCTTACGACATGTCCATTACTTTTGTCAGTAATACTTAGACTTCCAATGCGTCCTCTGCCTCCTCCTTCAGTTCCCAGAATTTTCTTATTTCCTTCAAGTCATCTAGTATTTGAATCCTCCTTCTTACTAAGACCCTCTTTCCCTCAATCTTTCCTACTTTGACCTTCAAGCAGAAGACAGTTTCTCCTAAGGATGTGTCCGATCTAGTTTGCTTTGCGCTGAAAAATCACATCGAAAATGGCTCTTATCCCATCCAATATTCTTAGGACGTCTTCATTTGTCACCCTGTTTGTCCACCTGATCTTCTTAAGTCTTCTCCAGCACCACATTTCAAAGATCTCCAAGTATTTCTTTTCCATCTTTCTAAGAGTCCAAGTTTCTGATCCATAAGTAGCATTTCATCAGTTTCCACCTCACTTCCAAACTCAGCTTGCTGGCCCGCAGTAACCTCTTCTTGTTGAAAGCATCCTTGGCTATGGCGATTCTTGACCTAATTTATTCAGTACCGTAAGCATCCTTTGTCAGCAGACTTCCCAGGTACTTGAACTTCTCTACATTTTCCAACTCCTGGTTTGATTTTCAGTTGCTCTTAATTTTTTGAAATCGCAATAACTTTTGATTTTTCAATGCTGATTTCCATGACATATCTTCTCCCTACCTCCACTAGCCAGTCCATAATATCCTGCAACTCTTCTTTATTTCTGGTCAGCAATGCTAGATCATCTGTGTATTTTATTGCGTTGAGACGCTTCCTCCTATCCTGAAATTTACACGCCCCTCCAGGACTACCCTGACCAGCCTCTCTCCATACAAGTTGAACAGACAGGGTGACAAACAGAATCCTTGCCTCATTACTCTTCCTATATCTACACTGTTGTTATCCCCATCATTCAGCCTCACTCTCACTAGCTATCCCAGGTACAGGTTTAAAATCAACCTTCTGCCCCTCTAGTTGGTGCTGATCTTCTGAAGTATTTCAATCAGTTTCTTCCATTTGACTCAATCTAACGCCTTTTGCCAGACGGTGAAACTTGACTTCCAGCACTCTTTATGAAATTATTTTCAGCATACCGATGTCATCTCTGGCTCCTTTCCCTTTTATAAATCCAAATTGGTCTTCTTCCATCACACTTTCTATTTTATGTTCCATTCGCCTGTTGAGTATTCTTGCCACGAGCTTCCCCACATAAGAATGAGGCTGAAGGTCTTTAGTCATTGCATTTCTTGGCTTTCTTCTTCTTCTTTAGAGCCACCATGGTTACGTCTATAAAGTCCTTGAGCCATTATCATGTTTCGAAGATCATATTTATTAGTTTTGTCAGCGCCATTAATCCGTTGTTTCTAATTCCTTCAGAAGTTCAGCTGGTATGTGGTCATCTACAGGAGCTTTCCTTCTTGGCATGCCCTTTATGGCTCTCTCCATTTCACTCTTTTAAAATTCTGAGTCCTTTTTTTCTTCCTCTACCTCTTCCTTGGCTTCAATATCTAGGTTTTCTGGTCAATCTTACTTGTCCTACAGTTATCCTATATATCTTTACCGAATCGTAAGAACTTTTTATGATCCGTCACTATCTGACCTTCGGGGTTTTCTATTCCTATCGTTTACACACCTTTGTGTTCACTCCCTCCCAGTTCTTTTGCTTTCTGGTACATGAGGTCAAACCTTTCTTTTCTTTGCATTTCAATAATCTCATTGCATATCATCTCTATATAGTCTTTCATCGCTTTGTCTGTTTCTATCCTTGACTCGTTGTTTAGCCTCATATATTCTGCTTTGTTGAAGTTTTTACATTTGATTCTTTCTTCCATTTTATGAAATATTTATGTTGTTATACAAGGATTTCGTTCAATCCTCTTCGCATTTCCAACATGGTCATTCAGCACTTTCAAAAATATTCTTAAAACTAATGCACTTTCCCTCCATACTTATACTCTGTTCTGTCACTTCACTTAACTTTGTTCTATTAAATGTCTCATGATGTAACGCTTTATTCTTAATTTTTCTAAGTCCCACCTTGGTCTTCTCTTGCTCTTTTTCCTGATCATTTTCAATCTAGTTTCAATTTATGCTATCAGAAGGTTATGGTCCAAATCAATGTTGGCATCCTTAACTCTATTCCTGAATCGCTGTTTGTCAAGGGTGCAGTTTATTCGGTACCTACTTATGTCCCCTGAGATCTTCCATGTGTATAGTTTTGTCTTCCGTTTCTTGAACTAGGTGTTTGTGACCACCAGGTCATTACACTTGCAGAATTTGATGAGCATCTGCCCTCTGTTGTTTTTATTTCCCAGTCCATGTGGCCCTACGATCTTCTGCTCCCCGTCCTTCTCTGACTACACTGTTCCAATCACCCATGACGATGGTGTTCACTTTCCCTCTTCCTTTATGTTGAATAATTACTTCAATTGCATCGTATACTTCTTCAACCTTAACATCATCGTTGTTGGTTGTTGACATGTATACTTGTTCTATCAAAATGTCTACTGGTTCAGAGTTTAATTTCACAAAAATTAATCTCTCACTATGACACATTACTTTAGTTAAACTTTTCACCATTTCATTTTTCATCACTATTGTCTTTCCTTTTTCTGCACTCTTTACTCCTGAATAGAAGATTGAGTAATCTCCAGAAACTATTTAACATAGATTTTTCCACCTGACTTCAATTTAATTCGCAAAGTTCACATTGTACTTTTCCATTTCCATTTTTTCTAGCTCTTCTCATCACACTTATATTTCATGTTCCTTTGCTGAAAGAGGAAGGTTTTATTTGATGATTCCTTATTGATGCCTGGTGATCTGAAAGGAGGGCTAGTTTATCTCTGGATTTTTTTTTACGCCAGACAGAGCCATGATTGGTTTTGTCCCCTTGACAAAAGTGGTTTTTCAGGGAAAAGAAAGTGGTGCTTTTTCCCTTTTCATAGCCACATCGCAGCACCGTGGCTGTACCGCCACTCTTGTGTGGTCACACCCGTGGCTGTTTTGTCTTGACTCATCTCAAGCATCATTTGCTTTGTGCCTCAAGTCGATCCTGATACCTCTTCCCGGTACCAGTCACGTAACTCTGTGAAGGGGGACGTGATATACCCCACGTCACTGGGTCCTTACAGAACTTAGACAACACCGACCTTATTGCAGCCATTAAGCCACCGCACTGTCGATGCATTGCCCACCTCCATTACCTGGAAGACTCTATTAATTTTACCGATGTGGCCTCAGAGACATAACTCACCCTCTGGTGTCCTATGGGCCTGGTTAAGGAATTTGTATGAAAACATTCTGCCAGGAAATTTAGCAGTGGAATAAATAAAAAAAGGCATTTCCACAACAACTTTTACCACTTTGCCTACTTTGACGATGCTTACAATTTCTTCAGTATATAGAGTATTATTTATGTCAATGAGGGATTTTAAAATAGACACGAACTAATGGGTTTATTTATAAATAAATTAAATAGAAATATATAATAAATGGAGTAAAGTATTTTAAGAACCTTTATTTTACAAAACAATCACCCAATAAAAATTTATATTTCTACAAAACGTATTTCTTAACATATTTTTTACTATTCACATACTAACATATTTAGTTTTAGTCCTTTTTTATTTACAAACGTTCAATGCACAAATTTAAATTGTCTCCTAGTTGCTTAAATATTTTCAAAAACGTGTCCTGGTTTGTTTAACACACTCTATGGAAAGTACATTGTAAAGGTAATAGAGTGCATTCATTCATGGGTGTGCCTGGCTTTTATTATCAGTGAGGGATGGTTTTTGTGCTTCTATAGAGGGTGGAGTGAGAGGGGGGCAAAAATAATATATATAATATATATATATATATATATATATTATAATATATACAATATATAGGATCTGCTTGAAAACATAGATATGGGAAAAGGGAGTAGTATATATATTAATGCTTATTAAAGGTAATTAAAATATTTTGAATTGTTAGGTTAGAGGTAATTTTTTAAATTTCTTTATTAAGTTATTTATTTTATGCCAACTTAAAGGAAGGGATTTAATATTTTTATTGTCACTACATCATGAGCCCAGTGTTGTTTTGTTAAGAGTGGTAACCACCTGGATATATATCCTCTAACGCAACAAATCCAAATATTTTAACTACCTTTAATAAGCATTAATATATATACTATTCCCTTTTCCCATATCTATGTTTTCAAGCAGATCCTTGAGAGTGTGTCAAAGTGCTATATAATTTAGTTTCTGTTGCGTTATGGAATTCCTTGGGTATGTTTTCAATCGTCTCAAAGCACTTAATGATATATCGGATTCACGTGACCTATTTGACAATGCCAGAATCAGTCTTAGTAAGATTTCTATGATCCGAAATATAATCCTGGAAGACACTATAGCACAGTGAATAGGTAGGAATAAACATTTTAAAGTTAAATCGGGAATTTCTTAGAGTTGTTGATAAAATAGAAATATAAAATATGCAATAACATTAAATTTTTCCAGCCTTCATAAATAACCCTTTTCTGGATAGTTCCAATAATAAAAAGAACTTCAAATTTGTTTGTAGGGGATATTATTAGAGATATAAATAAAGACTATGACATAAACTTAATGAGAATAGTATGAGTTTAAAAAGGCTTACCTGACTTCTGAGCTGAATTCTTTGAATGCCATAAGAAATTCAGACAAGTTTCCACTAGTAGACCTGGATGAATAATATTTCAGTTTAATCTGTTCCAGTTCAGAAATCAAATATTTTTTGTTGCGTTCAAGACACTTCCTCAATACCTATTATACGTCCCTATTTTCTTACTCACCTAATCCAAGAATTACACATTCCATTAATTGCATTCTCTCAAGCCCATCTTGACTGAACCTGGTCTTCAGAAAGAGCCGAGTCAACATTAATTAAACGCGTCCTGATGACACCTTATTCTGAAATTGCCACGTCTCTCTATGGCTTCTCTGACCAGCCACTCTCCATTCAAGTTGAACAGACTAAGTAACAAAAAGCATCCCTGACTGACTCCTCTTAGTATCTATAAGCTCTTTGTCTCTCCATAATTGAGCCTCACTTCCACTCACTGTCCCAGATACAGGTTTCTTGACTTCCAGAACTCTTTCTAAAATTATTCTTGGAATTCCGACGGCATCTATTCTCCTTTATGAATCCAAATTGGTCTTCTTCCACAACACTTTCTATTTTCTGTTCCAGTTACCTGTTGATTATTCTTGCCACGATATTTCCTACATGAAATATGAGGTTGATTGTTCTGTGGTCAATGACCCCTGTATTTCTTGGCTTGTATCTTCTTATTTAGAACCACCATGGCTACGCCTGGAAAGTTCTTGGTCATTCTCCTGTTTAGTACCTATTAAGTTTAATAAGTATTGTCAGGGTCATTAATCCGTTGTTTCCCTGTTATTTCAGACCAGATGGTGTACTGGTACAATAAGTTTTTGCACTCAAAAACCACTAAAGCTTGTGTGATTTTATTGTAATCAGAAAAATAATCAAAGGAACAGAACGAGGATGAGAAGGATTGAGGAAGCTCAGTTACCTGGCTAAAGAGCACATGGCTCCGAATGCCTATGATTGCGCATGCGCAGCAGTATTTGAATGCTACTCGCCTGCCTCATTGTGAGCCACACTGCAGTTGCTAGCAAATTTTAAAAATCTTTTAACCCGTATTTTAGACGCAACCTATCAAAGAGGGTCCAAAGTATACAATAAAATAAGAACAGGGCAATAGGAGTGAGCAGCTTGGGTAATAATAAATATCTGAGTACATCAAGAGTACCCATGGACACGCAACCAAATATAGTTGTGGAAATATCCCAGACCGGCCTCAGGACATTTAAATAATATTCAGTGTTACCCAGGTAACAAATTAATTAAAGCATGATAGGTTATAAAACCTAAGGGTAAATCCTATGGCTAAAATATTAAATAAAGTTGAGAAATCCATTAAATTGTTTATATATATATATATATGAATTCAATAGATAAATAATCTTAGATATAATAAGCCTAAAAGAAATTATTAATATATAATAATTCTACGCCCATTGTAACCTAACAAAATAGTAAAAAAAATTATTTAGAAACGCCATTAATTTGATACTAACAATATTTTATGTATATCACATTAAAACATCAAATAATTTGCTATTTCTCACTTGAGATTCTCATACATAATTACTCAAAAGTTTCTCGAGATACTTGTTCTCCAAATATTTCTTACATTCATTTGCTAACTCGTAATGATTTAATACAGTTATCCGGAATATTGATCATAAACTTCAAACTTATAATATAAGAACAATTTACGTTAAACTAGCCTGTCATACTATAAATTAAAATGGAGATAATATCAACAACATATAATATGACACCTAACATTAGCCTGGACAAAGAAATATACTTAACCAAAATAATGATCTAACGTTTGTCCATCTATCGCTTCACTAGCGCTATCCAGAAATTCAGTATCATAACTTATATCCTAATATGTTAATTAATTATTTAAAATGCAATAAAAAGCTAATTAAAATATTTTGTATTTAGTATGATCAAAGATTTAACATGATTGATATTTAACCTGAAATAGTATTGTCGTAAAAAGAATGACATTTTGAAGAAGTTACAGCTGGATAAATATTAATGCCAAAACCGAATTTATGCTTACATTTCATAATAAATAAACTGAAGCCTCAGCTTCGTCCTAATAAACCAGAGAAATGTCAAAGAGTAATCATCATATTTCTAATACATTGATTTAATTTAAATTATACTTATTTTTTAATTCCATTCTAAAATTTGGGTGTGGCTTGGATACAATTAATGCGGTATTTCATTGTGAAATATTGAGGGGGACGGTCTCGCCCCCCCCCCCCCCCAACATTCCAACAAACTACGGTGTGGGGATGCTCAGAAAATCACAGCTCCTATTTATTTCCATTAGTTGCCAGCCTTATCTGTTGTCCACTTGATAAGGTTCGTGGTTTTCAGGCAGAAGATGTAGCAGCGGCACTGTTATAACGTGGAAAAGAACGACCAGTTCTGACCACACCACTAAGACGCCTTTTCACTTGAGAGAACCACTAAGAGTTTGTGGGCTCAGTCGAAACACCTAGAACCAGCGCGTAGCTTTTGATATATTAGGTTCCTTTTCAAGGTCAAAGCGGGGAAATAAAGTATTAAGCTACTTTACTCGTTGACAAACCAGAAGGCAGTTTCTGTGGCAAGAGTTTTGGTGGATGAATTCTTCAGCCGGCTTAGGGTCCACACTGACCAAGAGAGATATTTTGATGATACATTCTAATGGTACAGGATAGTATCCATCCCAATGTCCCTAGTTCAGATCCTGACTGCAGTGATATAAATCATCGTCCTAGATTCCCGTGTGTTAGCTTATAGGTCAGCACTAGATTCAAATATTTAAATACATACCACAAAAAAAATTATGTAAGAAATTTCTAAGTTCAAAAATCCTTAAATTATTCAGCCTCTAAAAGGAGTGAGATCTAAAAAACTACCAAGATCCACTTGCAATGTCTTTCCAAATAACTTATCTCTTCTCTTAAGTCTATCTAAGAAAACTCATAAAATTTCAAGTCTTTAGTTAAAGTGGATAGAGGAATTAAATTAAAGACCTAAAATCAGATTAAATTTCTTACAAATTATTTGTGCCAATAAATGTAATTATTGGTGTCAACACCCATTCTCCCCTAAAGTGCAAAATAGATATCTTTAAAAAAATATGTTTAAAATAATATGTGTATTGCTCTCAAATTGTAAGGTATAGGATAATCATCTAGTGGAGTACGTGAACTAATGATTTGTCTGAGAACACAGCTGAAATATGGTACGAACATCCAGGAACAAAGAGGAACTATGATATGTCTGAGAACACAGCTGAAATATGGTACGAACATCCAGGAGCAAAGAGAGAACTAGTGATATGTCTGAGAACACAGCTGAAATATGGTACGAACATCCAGGAGCAAAGAGAGAACTAGTGATATGTCTGAGAACACAGCGAATATGGTACGGACATCCAGGTGTGAGAAAGGTAGTTTCCAAGATGCGTCGTGAAATGTTGACGGTTATCTTCATGAATCTTGGTACATGTATTAGAGGAGTACAAGTTTCTTCACGTGCTGACATTCAGAATTAATTCATGGTCTGTGTGAATAATGAGAAGTTATTTTAAGTTCCTAACATTATGTGATTTCAGGCGCAGAGTTCTCCTCGGCGTGTGGCAGTTCCGGTTCTGGTGAAGGACGGTAAGCCGTGTTCAGGGACGGGTGACAGCTCGGTGGGCGGCAGTGGGCGATCTGCTCTGGGCGGCAATGGCCAGTCTCCTCAGACAGGAGGGGGTGGCAGTCACTGCTCACACAGCCCAGCAAGCTCCACTATGTCTCACCAACAGCAACACCAGCAGCAACACCAGCAGCAACACCAACAGCACCAACAGCAGCAACAGCAGCAGCAGTGCAGCAGTACGGCGAGTCTGCTGAGCAACATGGCGTACCAGCGTCAGAACCTAGCCGCCATGGGGATGCAACACCAGCACCAGCAGGCTACCGCCAACATGTGTTCGTCGTACCTCCCGCTCCAAGGTCGGGCCTGGTAATACTAGGCCCCGTCTCGCCCGGAGTGCGATGGTGTTCCGGGGCAGGACGGTATGGACAAGATCCTCGACACGGCCTTCAAGATGGACATGTTACACGAGGCGTGGCTGAACTTGGACCAGCAGTAGTCTCGTCACATCATGTAACATTGTCCATCGCGAGGTCTGGAACATTGAACTCGTGTGTAAAGAATAGACGTGGAAACAAGTTGTCCTTGTTGGTGTCAACAAAGGAGGGAGGGGGAACGATTGGATAATATCTACATCGCGAGATAAATGTAGTAGGTCTATCTATATTATTAGGGACACCATGTTTTGTGGAGTCACGACCAATCTCCGAATGATTCGTTTAAAAATAACTAATCAGTATTGCAATATGGGGTTTAAAAAGTAATATCAGTTAGATACCTAACAGTTTAATAGATCGTTTAAAATGTGTCAAAAATAAATACGTCCGTGATTAAATGAGGATATCTGGATGAACGCGTGCCAAGTCTCATTCCTCGGCAATTAGGACAACGTCCAGAAGTTAGCTTTAAACATGGGCACAGTTTAATGAATGGACTTAGATTCTGATTTGATGGATCTCATTGCTACGCTGTATTAAATCAATACATTGTAGGGATACAAATGCATTTATTGTGATTTGGGAGCGGGAAACGCTATCATGTAAAAGTGTGTGGGGGAGGGTTAGGGGTGAGCCCAAATTATATAACATTATTATTTATGTTGAACAATATTTATATCAATCAAATCAACGAGTAAATTACTTGACCGCAACAAAAATAACATGTTTTGTACTAGTTGACATTTTCATAACCTGCAGCTACTTAACACAGGTATGTTAGAGACACTTGCCTTTGTGTGGGAGAGTTGAAATATTCCCAAAGTTCATCAAGGGGGGACAAATACCCCCTTCCATCCATCATGGCTACACTATAATACACATTAATGGAGTCTCACCAATGATACCCAAAGGACAGGTTTTATTATCAATTCATCTTTCTGCCTTTTCAGGCTATACCTATACGCCTATATGATAACTACTCTAATTGGTTAGGGATGAGGAAAGATGCATTTTAGAGGTAATATAACAGCATTTGCGTGAAAGTAGAGTGGGAAACCAATTACAAAATGCACCTTCAGTCCACCCGACTGGGATTTAACCCCAATTTTCTTATCACCAGCAGACTAGCTTAACATGGGAGGAACGCCTTAAACCATTTGGCCACTGAAGCGGGTCACAGGACAGCTACTTTTCCAGTACCTAGTTTTATTATAAAAAAATATTTATTAGTTTATTGAACAAGTTGATAAATGGAGAAGTACCGTATAGCTATATATAACATCTGTATCAGTTCACAATCCTCATAGTTACAACTTATTCCTCTCACGTGCAAATAACCCAACATTCTTTTTCAAACAAACACAGTATTTTTATAAGCAGGCCTACCTACACACCTGTATATTTTAAATACCAGATATACCATAATTTTTACGCTTTTCTAATAATAATTATTATGTTAATGATGGAATACATTTTTAAAATGAGTTTCAATATATCACATCCCATTAACGTAAAATTCAGTGGTAGGAAGTGACGTATTTCATCAAGCTTTGTTTTTTCATTTGAAAAGATCTCCTCTCCTGTGAAATTGCAGACTGCGCCGTGCTTATCTTGGCAATCAACTCCAATACGATCAACTTCTGTTTTGGTTGTCAAATAAGATGTAATTATTTTACAAGTTAGAAACACGTTGTTTAATAAATAATTCAGATATTAAATAAATCCTGGTTTGCCCTTAACTCGCTTTGAAATAAATAACAAATTGTAAGGAAATGTCAATGCTATAAAGTTATACAGGATTACTCCCCATTTGGAAGTTTAAATTGTGTAGATTTTTTATTTGTGTATTAAAGAATATTTAATTCAATCATTTTAAAATATATACAATTTAAAAAAACAGTTATAAAACAAAATAACTAACATTAGTAAGCATTACACATCAGAATAATAATTTTCTACTGATTAACATACAATTAGTAACATTGTACTTACAACCATGTTAAAATATTTCTTCTAAGTCTTAGTTTCTAGTTCAAATGTATTTATGTCACTAAGATATGTAATTATTTTAATTTTGACATATATTATTATAAACAGTACTTGGTCACAAGTTGAAATAAAAGCTTGCTACATAAATTAAAAGTTAATTGAAATGTTTACTTTGGTAAAGAGAATATTTGTAAGAAAAGTATCTCCAAACTTGTGTGTTATCTATGATCACATAACACTGAACAAGCGGTTTGTAGGTATTCACTGCGCATGTGCAGTGGGACTCAAGAGTTTGAATGCACCAATTAATTTATTTCATCAAAGTTGATTAATAACTTTTGTTATGTTACATTTTGAAATATTGTTACCAACAAAGATATATTACCTTTTATTTGAATGTTTTACAACGTCAGTGATTGAAATGAACTAACAATACAACATTTAGAATGCGGTGAACGAAATAATGAGCTGTGTCATGACAAAATATGATTGTGAATTAATAATAATCTACGTCATATACACGATCGTTTACTAATAAATATAAAATAAATTTAATAAAACTATAAAACAATAACATATTTTAATTTATTATGAATTTATTTTAAAATTTTGTAATTTCCCTGAGATATATTTGTACAAAAAAATTTTATTTATCTTTATGTAAATTTTTTTTAACATTAAAAACACTAATTTTAAAAACGAATATGAAAGGTAAATTTTGTTTAAAAATTGAATTAATAAAAATTATTATAGTGATTTAGAATTGTTTTATTTGGAAAAAAACCGCATCCCCCAAATTTTTAAAAAATTTTTATTTATGACTACGTTTTTTTTTCGTGTTATTTGAAAAAACTGTAAATAAAAGTAAAAACACGGGCACGACTTTTTTTGAGTTAATTTTTTTTCCCTTCCTTAAAAATTAAAATAAAATCAATTTTTTTAATTATTCTTTTAAAAATAGATGGTAAAAATTTAACCAATTTTAAAAACCCAAAAATTTAATGGGCCCAGTTTAAAAATAGATTAAATATGAAAAATTTTTTTCATTTTGGTTTCCCCAAAGTTTCAATCTTTTTCCCAAATAACTCTACTTTGACAGATAAAATTTCAAGCTACCCTTTAAAAAAAGTAGAACTAAGGGGGTCTTGTAACATTCTAAATAAAACACAATTCAAAGAATTCACTCTTAAATCACTCATTGTTACAAAAGTTTAAATTATATTATGTGTCTCTATCAGGAGCGCCAACTGACCAAATGATTTATTTATTCAGATATGTTCACTTTATTAACATATTATTTTTTTATTTTTTAGCTTTTTTATATAAGAAAATGTTTTATTCCAAGTCCAGTTTAAAGAAATCTCGATTTTGAATATAGAAACGAACGGTGGGTCAGTATAGATTTCAAACCCTTGTCCTGCAGATTTGAAATCATTGTGTGTTTTAAAATTTAAATATCAGCCTGCATTTTGAGCTAAGGTTAAGCAATATTTAGTAATTATAAATTAAACTAGGGAAAAAATAGGGCCTTTAAATAAAGGCCAATTTATAATTTAAATTAGGTTTTAAAGGGTTTGTAAAATTAAACAAATTATTAATTTTCAAAGCATAAGCTAGTTTAGGAAAAAGTTTTGACAGTTATGATAGGTTAAAATTTAAAAATGATTAAATCAACTTAACCCGGTTGAATTCAATAAAGTGACTTTAATTTCCCTGAGATTGAGTAAGTTTCGTTAGGCATGTTTTAACTATGTTTTTGAAGGAACGTTTTTATTTAGTTAAGGAAAGTTATAGTTAAGTTTAGTTGTTTTTGAATATTTTTTTTAAATAAGGGTAAATCCCAAGTTTTTTTAAAAAAAAATTAATTATATTTTGACAAAAAAACCAATTAAAACACTCACAAAAATTCATTCT